>OX030950.1:98855018-99040018 GCA_943735915.1 Pherbina coryleti
TAATTTGGCGTTGGTGAGTCTTGGAAAAATCTCTTTTAATATTTTGATTACTTCCGGTCTTTTCACGACAAATTTCATGAAAATTTTCACGATTCCAAGCTTAATGTGTAGCAATGGCAACAATACTTTTCATTCAGGAACGAGACTGTCACGCTGCCTATTATCATGTGGCCGTTTCCGCCCGATGCGAAATTCCCATTCATTTTTTTTTTTCGTATTGGTTTCTACAGTTTTTACCTTTTCCATATCGTGAATCCTAGCCGCACAAAAGTTTTCCTTTAACGACCATCTGCTATTAAGCCAGCAATCAATGACACAACTTTGAGGTCGCAGCAAATACGACATTGATGTTCAACATATTTCATTACATCCAAAAAGTATTTCAATGTGTCAACAGTTTCCTTTTTCTCTGTGCTGTACGCAACCGGTACTGAAGGTTTTATGTAGGTTTTGTACAAAAGGACCACTTTCAAGCTGATTAACGAACTTCCGATTAATAACCGCCAATCATCTTTTTCATAGGTTAAGCCTATTGCTTCCATTATTTTTGGTACATCATGGCAATAAACGAAATTTTTTTCATCGCTCACAGTGCAAAATGTTAGTATTTGCTTCTGACGTTTTCGATATGTCATCCCGTTTGTGTCACGCGTCAGCATATTTTTTCCCTTCAAAAATGACGCCAACATATATGATTTTTTTTTTATTTTAAAAACAAATTTGCGACTAATTGTCCAATTAATTTTGATTGATAAGATTTGGTTCAGTTTACTTTTGTTGCGATGTACCTTCAGTAGGATCGTATTCAAAGGTAAAATCCATGGGTGGAGTGAAATAAGTTGGACTGGGGAATTTTGGAACTGGAATTGTCTTTGAGTGTGGTAATGTTAACTATACACTTTTCACTGTCTCATAAACTTTAAGACTTGCTTTTGACTTATTTAAACCATAAGAAAAATTGGTACATCCTCAGTAATTTTTTTTTGTGCTCACCGGGATTTATCAAAATCATTGGAACACCGCAAGGCATTGATGACGTTTTTCCAAACTTCCAATACAAAAGAATTGCATAGCAAATCAGACAAACTTTTTTCGGTGCCCATATTTAGTCTTTGGTGACCAAACATGGCTCACTTATACTGCCTTGTTTTTCAGTGGATATTACGAAATGTCTACAAACATTAAAAAGCTGTTGATTTTACATTTTGGTTCTATTGGTTCTGAGATTTTAAGACCATATATATATTATAAAATGTTTCTTTGTAAATATTGAAACTAACTATAACTTTTTCAATTTTTTCTATTACTATTTTTATGAAAACGATGCACTCAAAACACTCGTAATTGAATCTTATATAAAAAAGTGTCATATAAGCGTCATTAGAGTACTTGAAATAACATATATGTTTCGTTCACATATGTACGGGCGCACAAACAGTTTGAACTCTGTACGTTTGTTAACACATAACTTATAAAAAGAATCGGTACACGCGCCAACAATAAGTTAGACGTAATTTGACGCTCCGCATCCGCCGAAAGCGAGTTCCCACAAAAAGTGCAGCGATAGCAACAGTATTAGAAAAAGTCAACAATAAAGCCGACAGAGCGTGCACCACAACTAATGCAGATATAGGTTTAAATTAAGATGCATATTCAATTTTGTAAAAGTTAGTTCTACTTAAAAAGTGAAACAATAAGTTAAAATTTACATCAGAGTTCTCTCTGATGTCTTTTTTTTTAAAACATAAAGAACAACTAATATAATAACTGGTGCCCGAACAGGGACGTGAAGTGAATAGTTCCATATGAATGAAGTCTTTTGATCAAATCTTTGGGATAACTCAACTGTATAGCTTTAGACGCAAAAATCTTTTAAGCATCAGCTTGAGGAAATTTCAAAGGATTCAAGGAAAAAAGTGATCAAATGGCTACCTAGCACAAAAGGAAAAGGATAAAGCTGCGTTTCCATGCTATCTTTTATGATCTTCTCCTATCCCATATCACAAAACACTTGCTATAAAAAGCAAGAGATGCATATATGGCTATAACAGTTTGACATGTTACATATGTAAACAAATAAATGAATTTGTTTTTTAAAATCTCTATAAAGTGCATAATTTAGAAAAATTAGAGAAATAAATATTTTAAATTTAATCAATATTGATTCTATCGCTGTAATGCAGGAATTTCGTAAGGAAGCATACATATACAATATATTCAATTAACGTTCAGCCAAGTTGCTATCTTACGTGACGAGCCTCTTTACTTACAACTGCAATTTATCTTCATTAAGCAATTACAGTACCAATCGAATCTAAAAGAATCTGTTCTAAAGTTTCTATATTTTTAGTATAATATTTTGAACAAGTTAATCATTTTGCTGTAACTAAATAATAAATGAGTAAAAAATAAACACAATTCGCAAAAAGATATCATACTTTTTTATTCAATACTAAAATAAAATTGGCTGCATAAATTGTAAAAAACTGTAAGTAAAAACAAATGCAAAATGCACGAAATTCAATAAATAACACAAAATTAAAAAACAAATATAAACGCCTTGGCGTAAGCCATCATCCATCCATCCACCAAATTAAAAAAAAAATAAATAACTGGCCATTTCAGCCCTTGAAAGGACTTTGACCTAGCTTCTTATGATCAATTGTGTTGTGCGTGTTATTAAGTTTGTACACAATTGACCGAGAACCGAACCTACATGTTTAACGCCGACTCCGAACGCCGATGAACGGAATGTTCTTGTTCTCAAGAAGCTTTACATGGCATTTTGAATACTCTCTGAGGTTTGCCATAGTCTGCAGAGAGGTGGCGGCCGTACAGAAAAATTATTTTAATTCAAATAATTTTCTGTTGCTGCTGGGGTTCGAACCTGGGTCTCCAGGTTCGTTGACATAGCGGCCACGCACTTTTACCAACTACGCCACGGACGCCACAAATTCCACCAAATTAGTCGTCCGTAAAAGCTGCAGTTTTTAAGCGCGTATATGCTTGTCTAGTTCTCAGAATTTAACGCAGTCAATTCAGCGCTGTATTCGAAAGTTTTGCAAAGTTCGAGAGTAGTGGCCCACCAGCATCTTTGCGTCTTTGAAGAACTGCTATCCCTTAGTATTATCAGGACACCGGGATCCATGTGCTTCAACGTAAAGTGCTCATCCTGAAATATGTTGCCATATATAGATTTGCTATCAATACCGTTTTGGTTTGTGAAATCACCACCTTTGCACATGAAGTTGGGAATTCCGCAATAGAACAAGAACTATTGAAGACAAAGCCTCTCTCGCGAGTACAAAAGACGCGGACATTTTTTCCACATGCGTCCCATTGCCATCCATCCATTGCCATCCATCCATTGCCATCCATCCATTTTTCAGCACGAAATTTTGAACAGTTTTTTGCAATAATTTTTTCAAATTTTCAAAACTGAAAAAATTAAACGAGCAATAAAACAAGCGGGCCACACCCCTTTTTCCAATGCCCATCCCAATACCCTACTTCCCATATTCGACTTTCTAGTATAAAGAAATCACCAAGTGGAAACTCCATATTTAGTTTCATTGCTATACGGCATTTACTTCCGAGTTAAACCAAAAATTTGGGCTGCTGAAAAGTGCCACGCCCCTATTTAAACGCCTATAAAATATAACCAGTGGAATGGTAGGTGTGATTTAAGGTAGAATACCGATATCCGAGTCTGTGTGACCCGTAACTCTAAATTTATTCGATATTGCAAATTTGGGTTGCATGGTATGTGCCACGCCCACCGTAGATATTCGGTGTACTCCTTCTCTCTACTCTTATTGATCTAAAAAAAAAATTATCAAATTCGGTTAGGAAACACGGGAGAAAATGGTTCTTAACAGTTCTGCCTACGCCTATCTATATACAGATTACTTACATTTCATCAAGCTTCATATAAAATAAAAACTCACTGCGTAGACAATTAATAGCATAAGTCTAATTGATCAATATATTGAACAATTCCATTAAATAGTAAAGAATTAATTATCTACACTACTTATAACACTATTTCGTGGCAAATGAGCTTTCGCCGATTTGATACCACCAAAATTACAAAATCTGAAAAATACCATAATTTCGGTTCCAGGGCACCTAGAGACTTCATCAAGCACTTGAATTAAAGATATTGAATAGTACTATAAAAAGTTAGAAGTGACCACATCACTTAACCGGCGCACTTTTTCAGAAAGTGTGATATTCTCATGAATTTGAAAAAATGTTTGCAAAAAACTGTTCAAAATTTCGTGCTGAAAAATGGAATGGAATATAAATTCATGATTTGTTATTTTTTCGGAATAGTCCATATATACTCTATTAATAAAAACAATTACACTGTTGTTCAGCGTATACGCTTTTATATAGATCAATATTTATCAAACCACTACGAAAAAGTCTCATTTTCGCGATATACTAACTTTCTAGGCCATGGCGCCAACTGAAGAAATTAATTGTGGATCTTCTCCTTGCACAGTTTTCTTATTAATGAATCAAAGCATCAGAAAAATGCTATTACAACTAAATTAAAAAAAAAAAAAAACGATGCACCCTAATGTACACCCATTTTATTCTTTCTTGTAAAAAGTTCAAAAATATTAACTTTTTCTATCTCCTAGAAATCACAGAGAATATCACATGCTATAAAAAAAAATTATTGCCTGTTTCACACTCACATTCGTCAATTCCATATGGTGAGGGTCACATACTTTTTCTTTCTATCAAAAAATGAGATTGTGGGAGATCGTAAGTAATAGCATGGAAACGCGGCTTGAAGCTCGAGATTAAAAATCTAATTAACATCGTTGGAATGTCAACAATGTCAACGCTCTTGATTGCGCTCTGAAAATTTTCTCAGATGGATTGAACGTTAACGTAACTGAAGCACAGATTGATGACTGTTACGTAAAGCGGATAAAGAATTCCAGGGGTTCCGCATCGTCGAACTCTGTGCAAAACGTTTTATGTGTAAAATTTGTATCTAGTATTTGTAAAAAGGCTGTTATGAAAAATAAGTACAGATTCAGGAACAATTTAAATACCAGAATATTTAACCTTGATCGAATATCTAATATTTTTATAAATGAATAAAAATTATGACCATTTCCATTATGACCAGATCTCTTTTTAATGAATGTAAAAAATTAAAGACAGTGAAGAATTATAAAAATCTATGGGTTAGTAATGGTAGAGTTTTAATGCGCAAAAAGGAGGGTGATATTGCTTTGGTAATTAATTCATTTGAGGATCTAAATACATTAATTTAAGTCAGTTTAGTTAATTTTTACTGTTTGAAAGAATTATGGAAAATTGTAATCCTCAAGAAAATGTATTCAATATTCCTTTTGCGCTCTGTAAACATTTAAATTTTTATGATATTTTATCTAACCCAAATAGTTTTTATATTATTCATCAAAATATTAGAAGTTTGAGAAAAAATTTTTAAAATTTCATATTGCATATTGAGTCATTTGTTAACAAGCCTGTCTTCATCTTTTTAACGGAAATCTGGATCTATAATTGTGAAACATCTTTATTTAATATTCCTAGATATAAAACATATACCAACTGTAACAACGATTATGGTGCTGGAGGAGTGGCTGTTTTTGTAAGAGAGGAATACAAATGTGATGTTAGTTGATTTAACTTTAAAAGTTCTGATGTGGCTAGGATTTGCTGTTTAATTGATAACAAAAAATACTCATTTTTTTGTATTCACAGATTCCACAACTTAAATCATGATATGTTTTTGAGTGATCTGGATGTCCTTTTGTCTAATGTTAAGTGTGATAATCTTATTTTGCTAGGTGATATCAACATAAATATCTTACAAAATTCATCACTGGTTGATAAATATTTATTCTTACTCTCGGCGTATGGTCTTGAATCATGCATTAATGAACCTACTCGTATAACTGACAACTCTTCTACTTGCATTGACCATATTTTTGTGCGGTTAAGTCAATCAAGTAAACTATCTTTAAGCAGCTCTGTTTCGGATAGTCTTATGGAGAAAACACAACCACAGCTTGATATTTTATTCAATATTTTTTCTTTCTATACATGTACGGCTCCCAGACTCTTCAATAGTTTACCATATAGCGTTCGTTGTCTGCGTAACAAAAATGTATTTTTAAATGAAGTGAAGTCATGGCTTTTTAATAAAGAATTTAATGTAATTGACTCCCTAATCACTGTGTCCTTATAATTTTCTTATTTTGTATTGTTTTTTTTCTTTTTGCTTTGCTTTGATTTTAACTAACCCTTATTCTTTAAATTAGTAAGTTAAGTTATATTTGTAAGACCCCACTACCTTATATAATTTCACACTATTTTGCTTTCATGTTAAGTGTAACTGCATTCGCCACTTGTTCAAATTGAACAACAGAATGTAGTATTTATTAATCAAATATTATGTAATATTATGTTTATTCCGCAAATTGTAAATTCCTGTAAATCTATTGATTAATAAATTATAATAATAATAATAAAATGTTTAATGTAAGTCAAGATTTAAGATATATTTTTGTGAGAAAGTGAAAATTAAGAATTCTAAAGAAAATTTAAGAATAAAAAATTAACTTACGGAAATAAATTTTATAAGAAATTTTAGAAAGAAAAAATTAATTAAAGAGAAATATTTTAAAAGAAATTTTAGAAATAAAAAAAATTGGAATAAAAAATAAAAGACATTGGAACTTTAAAGTACCAACTTACTACACTAACGCAGAGACACTCCACAATACACAAATTTTATTAAAAAGTTGACCAACATCTATCTTTTATTCTAGATAAAATTGCTTGCCTGGAATTAGGTGAAGAATCACTGCGTGCAATGACCAAATTACAGATAGAATTAAAAAAAAACATTAGATAAATTCATACGTAAGATACATCATTCATTAACGGGGACTTACCACACTAAGTATACGAAAACCTACTTCACTGCCACAGGCACTTAATTTATGTCAAAAATTAGACAATATGCTATTCATTCAATATGCTATTCAGAATTATGTTCAAAATAACTCAAGCAGTTTTAGAAATATGCCACCCAGACCGCCAAGACGGTGAGATTTACTTTTATTTCACAGAAAACGAACTTTTACCCAGAATTGGCTCACTAGGGACCAAAACAGAAGAGCAATGCTTTTATTAGAAATAATAATAACAATTCTTATTCCCGAAATACGAATAGTTTCTTACAGAACACAAACCTCTTTTTATAAAATAGACATACAACCCCATTTACAAATAATGTTTAGAGACCAAATCAAAATAGATTCAATAACAGACCAAACTTTCCACCATAACCCTCTAGCCAATGGAGGTCGACCCATCAATCTACTCACGCCAAGTAAATAATCAAAATTGGCCAAACTTATAAAATAGGCTAAATTTTCAAAATAATAATTTCACCCAAAAGCGACCTCTGACTCAATACATATTATATGAATACATATAACCAAGTTTACCAAAACCCATGTTATGACCAATACACATTTTGACGAAGAAGTCAACTTTCAAAGTCTTTATCTCCGTATTACCCTTATAATCCAGACACACATTTTGCTGATCAAGAAAGTAATTTCCAAGATATTTTTTCATCACCCAATAATACTTACGATCTCAATGACATATTCGCCTCGCAAATAGAACAAAGGGAAGCTACTGAAGAAAATTCGATAAACTTACAGGAAACAAATCCATTCCAAGATACTAATGTCAACCCAATTAAGACCAATGATTACGTTCAGAACAACTCTCGGCAAACCGAAAGTATATATTTATCCCCCCACGTTTAAAAAACATAAAAGGGGTATATTAATTTTGTCACTCCGTTTGTAAAGCCCATTAGGAGACGTGGCAGGTATAGAAAGGTATATTCTTGATCAGCGTCACTACCCGAGTCGATTTAGCCATGTCCGTCTGTCTGTCTGTCTGTGATCACGATTACAGCCGTAATTTTCAAGCTATGATTACGAAATTCGATATTTAAGCTTTAATCTAAAAAATAAAGGCCAAGTTCGAAAATGAGCCAAATCGGATGAAAACGACGCCTGCCTTCCATACAAAGTGACTTTATCAAAACGGTAAAATCTCTTTAAATTCCACAAAAATTAATATGTGGACATGAAACTTTGCACATTGCTATTTAATATTTTAAGCGGGTAGCTTAGTATGAAATTTAACCAAATCGGATCAAAACAACGCCTACCTCCCATACAAAGTGACTTTATAACATAACAAAAGCGAATATTTTCTGTTTAAACTTTGACGAAACAGAAACTTTTTATAAATAAACATTTTACTTAACACTTTGCTTAACTGCTTAAGACTTTGAATATACTTTGGTCCCGCCATCCGTATTTTAACTTCGGCCCAGTCGAAGATCATTTCTTACTAGTTTTTAGGATAAAACCATCTTCACATGCCTACTTTGAATTTATTACCTGATGTGGAGATATACTAAGCTTTTTGATAGACAACGGTTCTAATAAAATCTGCATTCAATCTACAAGAATTCAGTAAACTTTACCCAATGACGAGTTATTTTCCATTAACTCTGTAGATGGAAATCAAGAAATGTCCCATCATACATTTTTGCAAATTTTTGAACCACAAACGCGAGAATTTTAGGTAATGATGCTTTAAAGCAATTAGGTGCCGTAATTCACACAGATAGAAATTTTATGACAATATTATCTGACCTAGTTATCTCACTAAAGCAATACATAGCAGAGAACGTAAATAACCTTAACCTACGTACATCACATTTGACCGAACAACAAACAGAAAGACTTAAGAAAATAATTGAACGATATCCTATTTACTTTGCGAGCATAATAAAAAAACCATATTCAACCCATGTAAAAGGAGAGATACAAAATGACAAACGACATTCCAATTCATTCCAAAAATTATTCGTATCAAATGACTTTAAAAGAAGAAGTCAAACGACAAGTCGAAAAAATTTCAGCTGATGGCAAAATAAGACCATCGAGATCTCCCTACAACGTTCCTGTATAGATTATCAAAAAAAAAAAAAAAAAACAAAAAAATTGTCTCATCAAGTGAAAAAAGTATCATATGGTAATTGATTTCCGCAAGCTAAATAAGGTTACCATTCCGGATAGATACCCAATTCAGGAGATATAGGGAGTTCTCGCCAACCTCGGCAGAAATTAATGTTTCTCAATCATTATTTAAAAAGTGGATTTTATCAGATTCCTCTAAAGCAGTGCTGCGAAAAAATCCCCATTTTTGCATACAAATGAATATTTTTCCCCGTTTTTAACTTCGAGTTCCCCCGTTTTTTCCCCGGTTTTTAAATTGTTTAATAAATAGTAATATAAAGAAATAACAAGTTTATTAATTCACTTTACTATAACTAAAATAAATACAAACAAGAAAAACGTATGTATTTATAAGAAAAATAAAAATATAAATTAAAATTTTAAGCGATATTGTATTTTGACTCGAACGTTACGTTTTTGAGATTATAAAAAATTGTAAGAAATTATTTGAAATATACATATTGTTATACATATTATCAAACCAAGTAAACAAGAGTATGTGTATGAATTCTATTATAAAAAGTCAAAATTCTGAATTTATTTCAATTGCAAAGCAATTTTTATATTTCATTAAAGATTTACTGCGGAGAATTCTGCATTGAGAGGTATTGTCAAGAATGTTCCTTAGTTTTGTTTTATTTAAATTAATAGCTGAAGAAGTACTTTCAGCACTTGCCCCGCTATAAGGAACGCTAAAATAAACGACACTATTTTTTTTTTTAAATATCTGAATCAATGAAAAATATAACTTCTTTCCAGAATTCCTGGATAATTTCTGATGATATATTTGAAAAATGTATATTTCTTAACGATCTATATTCTTGGTCGAAATCATTCCACTCGAATTGATCCGAAATAACGTGTTTTGAAAATGTTTTCAAGCTTAAAGTTTTATTTTTCATTTTACTATCTATGGAGTGGCCCTTTATATAGCTCCTTAAAAAAATATCGAAATCGTTTAAGGCTACATCAAAAATACTATTATGACTATTAATGTATTCCTTTCGCATGAAACAATCAACATTTCTTCAAAGTTAGTTCTATTTTTCCATATATGACACATTCAGATTTGTAAAAAATGGCAAACAAAAAATTTATGTAATTAAAATAAAAAATTGTAGTTGGATTTTCTTATAACCGATATATTTTTCACTCTATTTTATTTTTAATTTTCCCCATTTTTAACAACGTTTTCCCCGCCTCCCCGTTTTGTACGAAAAATCCCGAAAAAGGGGAAGAATCCCGCCACCTGGCAGCTCTGCTCTAAAGATATGTGATATAGATAAAACAACATTTTCCATAAATAATGGAAAATACGATTTCGTAAGACTCCATTTGGGCTTAAAAACGCCCCGGCTATCTTCCAAAGGACTATAGACGACACCCTTTGTCAACACATTGGAAATAAATGCTACGTTTATGCAGACATCATAATCTTTTTTAAGGTACGTGATAATATACGTGAAAATTTTTCGAAAAAAAGTTTTTTATTAAACGGTTTTCGTTAATCTGTGTCTAAACTCCATACAACGTAAATAAAAAACTTTAAACGCGATGGCAGACGATCCTGAAGCCTTTCATTCCAGAAAGTCACTGAAGAGAAGTTTTTCAAGTCGTAAATGATGCTCAATTTTAGTCATCGAGGTTTTATAATTAGGGTCTTTCATTAGCTGTCTTATCTGCGGACCATCCATTACACCAACTTTAAGCTTTTCTAAACTTATTCACGGCATTTTTCTACTTATGTAAGCAAAACATGGTCCTTCTTTATCAATTGCTTATAAAAAAACCTTATCAACTGTACTTGAATTTTAATAAAATTAATTTTAAAAAATTGTTATTTTTTTTTTAATTTCTTTGAAAAAATGTAAGATAATAAAAGAAAACTAAAATGTTGAAAACAAGTTTTTCGAGCTCTAGGCCAAGCATGTTGTCAACAAGACAACATGAAGAATAAAGAAGGCAACAACCAACAACAACAACGGCTCTGTATAGAGCAAATCACACAGCTTGACTATACAGACTGTTTCATTGGCCGCTACACCAACTCATCAGTAGCCTTTGTATGACTTTACACTGTGATCCACTCAAGCTACTTATAGCAGTAAACCGCTGTGATCGAATTTCGAAGATGCACATGAGTTAAGGCTATGCCTAAAAGTATGATACGATCTAGGTTGTTAACCTTAGTACAGTATGCATCAAAAAGTAGATAAGAACTCAATTACAAAAATTCCAGCGTTCTCTGTCAAAAACAAATTCCGGGTAACTTTCTCGGCATATTGGCAGTATATGTAGAACCTAAGTAGCTTGAGTGGATCACAGTGTAAAGTCATACAAAGGCTACTGATGAGTTGGTGTAGCGGCCAATGAAACAGTCTGTATAGTCAAGCTGTGTGATTTGCTCTATACAGAGCCGTTGTTGTTGTTGGTTGTTGCCTTCTTTGTTCTTCATGTTGTCTTGTTGACAACATGCTTGGCCTAGAGCTCGAAAAACTTGTTTTCAATATAAATAATTAGAGGCCGTACACAAAATATTAATAGAAAACTAAAATGTTTATTAAAATTGGAGAGATTTTCTATCAAGTAAAAAAAGTTTTTGCAAATCCGTTGAAAAATATTAAAGATACAGGGTTTCAAAAGCGCAGCCTACGTAAAATTGTGACATTTTTTCCACTTTGAACGTCGATATCTTCAAAACCGTCAAAGATATTGTAATGTTATGTGCAAAAATTGAAAAGATCAATATTTCTTCATTGAAATTCGTCATCGTAATACAAATCGGTAGATAAATGTAATAGATATAGCAAAATTATCAGAAAAAGAACTGATTTTCATGTTTTTGCCTATAACTCAAAAACTCGAGCTGATGGAGAAAAACGGAGTCCATATTTGAAATCAAGAAACCAAACTAGTCTATAATCAGCTGAAAAATCTCCGGCACCAAAAAGTCTGTCGGGCTGTGTTATTTGTACATTTTTCGCATAAATTGAACTTATGTTCAGCACAAATGAAATTTCTACACTTTTCACAGCGTATAGCAAAAAGATTTTTGTTATTTTTATATGTGCAGATGTAGCATCGGCCTCGTTTTGATGTTCTTGGTAAATGACGAATCTCCCGAATTCTTTGAATAACACTTGAAGCATCTTTGAGGTTGTTTTTTAAATTTAGTGATCTGTTTTTCAACGAGATTCAATCCAAGCTCCTCGATAAAAAGGCGAAGACGAATATTGTGGTTCGTTTTAGAATTTTTCCAATTCGGGAACAATGCAATGAACGTCACGAATGCATTCAACGCACTAACATCAAGCATGTTACAAAATACTGCCATTGGCCACCGATTGACTTTTCGTTTGCAAGTGTACGTAGCCACCATTTGATCCATAGTATCAACTCCACTCTTGGTTTTGTTGTAGTGTTCACTGATGTTAGGTTTTTTCTTTTCACTATTCTCATTTATGCTGACAACATTGTGGTATGTACTGAGCAATGTCACAAATCGATGCCGGCGAGGAACATATGACAACATAACTGCTTGCAATTTATGTTCATATACAACTTCTGTATGATAAATTGGCTTTTGACGCATGTCGAGTAGAACTAAAGGAATTTTGAATCCTATTTTTCCTTATTGTTCCCAAAATAGTCATGCGATTCTTATGTTTTGATTCAGAATCAGCATGAAATAAAAACTGCATTTTGGACACAAAAACTGCCATTCTAACAACTAATTTGTTAAGCATTTTTTTTTAATTTTTTATCTAAACAGAAATAATAACAAAGTCATTTGTATAAACATTTGTGTAAACAGAGAGCGAAGCGAACTGATGTGCACGTATAAGACAGCGGTGAAATATAAGCGGAAAAAATTGAATAAATATTCAATAAAAAATAACAAAAATACTTAAACATTGTTCTTAAAAGGCCGTGTTATTATTCCGAAACAAAACATTTCGACTCCAATTGGAAAAAGTCATATTTTAATCGAACAAATTTTGTGATAAAGAATTTCATTTGCTGCCACTAGGTGAGAGAAAAAGGCGCGCATATAAAAATAGCCATCACTCTCACTCTAACTAAATTAGAGCTTTATGTGTAAAAATGGAAGAAAACAATGAAAATGATAAAAATAAAACTTTTTGCAAGAAATTTAAAAATAAAAGTGGAAAATAGGGGAATAAAATGTGAAGGTGTATGTCAATCATGGTGGCACATAGATTGCATAAATTACACCGATGAAGATTATAAAGCAATCGCAATTCTAAAAAACAAATGTCTTTGGGTCTGTTAAAAGGAGAATCAAATTTAGATAAGATCTATGCAACAAATGAAAAAATTAAACAGAGCAACGAAATCATTAAAGAGATCATAAACAAGATAAATAATGCACTCAACAATATAGAAAAGAATCAAGAAAAGAACAACAACACACACCAAACACTAACATATGCAGGAGTGTTGGCGGCGAACATAAATAACCAACAAACCAGTAAACCGAAAAGTCAAAATAGTATAATTATATTACCAACAAAACAAAATCAAGACATCAAATAAACTTAAATGCAAGTCAAAACAAAAATATTGCCAGCAAAAATAAAATTAGGGATTACATCAATTAAACACATATATCAAGGGGGAATTATTGTTACCACAATAGATACAGAAGGCAGAAATAAATTAGAAACAGAAATTAAGCAACAGTTCAAGGAAGACTACAAAATAACAGTTCCCAAAAATAAAAATCCTAAAATTATACTCACAAACATAGATCACGAATACAATGAGGAGGAACTAGTAGAAGAATTGATAGCAACAAATAGCTTTATCAATATAGATGACACATTCAAGCTGGAGCATAAATATGTAAACAAAAAAAAAACAAAGTTATAGAACTATATTGTAGCAGTATCTGGTCAAACGATATCAAAAATTGCAAACAGGTATGTGACACTCAATTATCGATCAAGATATATAAAAGAACATATTAGTGTTACACGATGTTTTAAATGTCAAAGGTATCACCATACAAGTACAAAATGTTAAGCAGAAGAAGCATGTAGTTTATCTGCTGAAAACCATGACACAAGATCCTGTAAAATAACTTGTAACTTCAGATGCATAAATTGTGTAAGAGCAAATTTACATGGAGCTTCTTTCTCCTGTGATCATCAAGCAGGCGCGAATAATTGTAATATTCACATGTCGAAAAGAAAGTCAGAACAGGAAAGTATAAGTTACTCCTAATCAATAATCTAAAATGAATGTTAATTCAAGTCTCAAAATATTTTATATAAACATATGCAGTATTCGCAATAAATTATTTGACTTAGAGTGTTTAGTTAATAGCCTTAAAAATATAGAAATCATTATAGTCACAGAAACATGGCTCTATGAACCGCAATACATAATTGTCGAAAAGACAAACGAGGGGGAGGTACAGCAATATTCATACACGATAACTTTACATATAGTGAGAAAGCTAAAGAAGAACAATACAACTTTACAAAAATCGAGCTAACAAATTTGAAAAAACCCTTTGAAATTGGTACTTTTTATAAAGCTCCAAATGAAAATTCTAATTCGTTTATGGATTACATTGAAGCGAAATTGATTTCCACAAAAAATTGTATCTTCTTTGCTGATATAAATATCAATTTACTAGATCATAATAACACTGCCATTAAATACACGGACTTAATACAAATAAGCGGATTTTCAATTATTAACAACATAAAACCCATGGTATAATAATACATGGTAGCATTGACAACTGCTTATTTTCTCTTCAACAGGAAAACATAAACTGTCAAAAACAGCTTTTTGTGGAAATACATCAGCAGCTGCTGTGGTTGTTGTTTTTTTTCACTTCAACGTTTTCAACATTGCTTGTGTTTTCAATGGCGGATTGTGAGCGCTCTCTTTTTGAGTATATTTTTTGACAGTATATGATTTCCCAAGCAACTGTCAATGCTACCTTGTATTATTATACCATGCATAAAACCTACCAGGCAAAAAACCAACACAATCACGCTCATTGATCACATTATCTCTAACATGGATGCGACACACAAAATATACTTTGAACTAGAGGACACGGATATCTCGGATCATAAATATACAACGCCAACAATTACAGAAATAAAACTAATAAAACCTCCGATGAAAGTACAGATAATACCAACAATAAATTATTATAAAATGAATCAAATAATCTACATATAACGAGTTAAATAAGAGAGCGGTCACTGAAGTAGAGAAATTAGTGAAAATTATCCAAAAGGCAAAAGCCGATTGCACCAGATTCATTAAAATTAGATCATGGAATAATACTTGGATCACAACAGAACTTCAGAAAAAAACTAAAAATTCGACAGAAACTGTACAAAAACTCTCAGCCAGACAACCTAAGCAAAATGGAAGAATATAAGAAAGTAAAAAAGGAAGTTGAAAATTTAATAAAAGTTAACAAAGAAACATATAAATGAACACATCGAAAAAACAGGAAATAACTCAAGAAAATTATGGAATGTCATTAACACAGCATTAAAGAATAAAGATGAGATGACAACCTTAGGGAAATGTCAAGAACATGAAGCAAAAAATAAAAAAATAATTGCTAAAAATTTTAATAAATATTTCAATGAAATTGGAACAATCATATCCAAAAATAACATCACAACAATTGCAGCAACGCCAAATTCTTTGAATACGAAAACTATATTTCTTAAACCAACTACACAACAAGAAATCGGGGTCATTATCACAAACCTAAATAGCAATGCAGCGCAAGGATAAGATGGAATATCGGTTAAAGACTTGAAAGCAATTTTGCCAACAATTGCTCAAACGTTAACTAATATAGTGAATAGATGTTTCCTAACGGGTAATTTCCCAAAATGCCTGAAAAAAGCCATCATTTCCCCGATACACAAAAAAGGAAAAAAAGATATTTGTGATAACTACAGGCCTATTTCAGTACTGAACGCATCAAGCAAAGTATTCGAAAAGGCAATTGATATAAAAATTGAAAGCTTTATTAACGACACAGTTGGATTTGACAAAAATCAATTTGGTTTCCTAACGCAGAGCGGGACTGAATCAGCAATTACGGCAACAATGGAGAAAATATATGATGCACTAGACGAGAAAAAAATGGTTGCGGCCACATTCATAGATTTGTCTAAGGCGTTTGATCTTATTGATCATGGTAAATTACTTAATTTTTTAAATAATCTTGGAATACGAGGAGTAGCTAATGAACTTCTTCAAACATATCTAAATAATAGACGTCATGTTGTACGAATGGACAGTGAACTCGGTGATGAACATATAAGTAAAATTGGAGTTCCTCAAGGATAGATTCTTGGGCCGAGATTATACCTTCTTTACATAAATAACATTAAAAATTGCAAATTTAAATCATCATATACTATCTACGTTGATGATACTAGTTTTATTACAACAGCCAAAACAGAAAACGAGCTAGAAGATAATATAAATCACGATTTGAAAAAGTATTATAAATGGACTTGTGGAAATGGACTTAGCATAAATATACAAAAAACTAATTACATCATATTTCATGCACAAAACAGTAAGGATATTAACATCAAAGTTCAAATGAACAGCATTGAAATACAGAGGGTCCAACACACAAAATACCTGGGTATGGTCATTGATGAAAAACGTAGTTATGAAGCCTATATCAATGAAATAAAAAACTCAATTCTGCCAATAATCAAATCAGTCAGAAGAATTGGAACGCTTCGAGAAAGTGCCGCTAAGTTGATTTAATTTATGCAGTTGGAGTCAGTGTAACAAGGTTCAGATAGAACAAGTTGGAAGAATAATGAATAAAGCCCTAAAAACACTTTTCAATATGAATCCATTAACTTCAACAAGAAATCTATACAAAAACACAAAGCAAATGGACATCACAAAGCTCATATTAATGGGAAAATGTACTTACATCTTCAAAATCAAAAATAGTATGCTCAAATCAAAACTGACACTAACAGCAAGAAACACTATTCACCAATATAATACACGGATGCGAAACAACCTATTAGTCCCGAAAGCTGGAACTACCAAACAACAAAAAAGTCTCAAACACACCTCAATTAAGCAGTACAACACACTTCCTGAGGATATAAAGAATGCTCAAAATATTACCATTTTTAAAAAATCTTTGAAAACTCATATAATGAACTTAAGATAAAAAAAAAACTTTGATATTTTTTTATATTTTTTTATGATAAAACATAGTCAACCAACGTTTATGGAGTGCAGACGTGCCGCGATATCTCTCTTTTTTTTCTCTGTGCGGTATCTTTGTTTTAAATCGTTGAAAAATATCAGTTATTTCTTATATGTTCTTTAGTTTTTGTAACTAACTAATAAGATTTGCCAACATATAAAACAATCCCATAAATAAAAAATATATAAATAAACTCTCCTAAATAAACATTAAAATAAAAACAAAGTGCTTTGATCATTTTACTTTTCACCACCCACAAACATTAAATCATTGCACTCAAAACCGGTTTTTACTGCAGTTTTTTGTTTTTTTTTGTTTACTTCTTTGCACTCAATGTCGCCAAAACCTACTCGCAAGCGAAAGGAAACATCGCCGTGCTCTATTAATAGCGCTGGCCGCTCTCCAGCTAACAAAGCGCGAAGGGTGGAAGATAGTGAAGCTAAATCTATTTTAGCTCAAATGAAGTATATGGAAGCACGACTACAGGAACACACTGAGCAGCAAGTCAACCGCCTCTCGAGTGAAATTGCCGCTCTTGAAATTAAAATAAACTTAAAAATTGAGGCAGAAGTCAATGTAATAAACTCGTGCATCCAAGAAATAAACAACAAAATAAAACTCATAGATGCAGAGTTAGTCGAAGTTAGTAAGCTTAAGGCAGAACTTGAGAAGCTGAAGGCCGAATCCAATAAACCGACACCTAAAGATTTTACTTCTGACTCAATTATTTATGGAATTCCGTATGCTGAAGGTGAGAATTTAAAGATCACCTTTAATCAAATTTGCCGTTCAATCGACTTATTGGCACCGCCAATTCGAGATATTTTCCGTATCAAAAAGAGCGCTCATCAAGCAAATAGTACAGTAGTGGTCAAATTCTATTCTCCGTTTGACAGACTGCGTGTACTTAAGGGCTTTGCTGAGTATAGAAGGCGAGTTAAAGCTGCAGTAAATTTACGAGCAGCTGGCTTTGATGTAGATAGCAACGTTTTTATTTTTGAAAGCTTGTCACCTGAAGCCAGAAAAATTCTTTATGCGGGGATTAAGCTTAAACGACTCAACCAAGTCTTCAACGTTTTCTCTATACGTGGGACAGTTTATGTTAGAGTTAAAAAGGGTGATGCTGCTATTGCTGTCCATAGCGAATGTGATGTTGAAGCGCTTGCGTCGAACTACAATCAAACGTCAAATCCAAATCAGACTTCCGGAAACTAAAATAAATTTGTTAGCGATTTTATGTCTTTTAGTATTTTTATTATTATTATTTTTCTTTCAATCTTCATTTTTCACTTCTTTCTTTTTCACGTCTTCCTTGCTCTCGATATTTGTCTGTTATGCTTATGTTTTCTGTTTGTTGATTATACTGTTTAGTTTAAATTCTAATTTATTTTATTCGTCTGACTATATTATTGATTTCGTTTATGAATTCTAATTTTTTTGGTGGCGTCGGTGTTAATCACAAACTATTAGTTAAAATTTTATGTAAACGTAAAAATGGTTTATCTGTTGTTCATTTTAACGCCAGAAGTTTAAATACACTTAAGTTAGATCATGTCAGACACGTTTTTGAAAATTCAAATGTTGATGTTATTTGTATTACGGAAACCTGGTTTAATCCTGATATCTCTGATGGCTTTTTTAGCATTTGTGGCTACACCTTGTTTAGGAATGATAGGATTGACAAGAGAGGTGGTGGAGTGGCTATATACTGCAAATCTCATTTTATATCTAAGCTTATTAATTTGTCTTCTGGTCTTAATGTTCAATTTTTAAATGTTGAAATTTCAGTAAATAGTTATAAAGTTCTTATTTCTTGTGTCTATAATCCTAATCGGTGCAACAGTTTGGAACCTTTTTTCTCTGACTTAAAACGACGTATAACTGACTTTGACTTTTATACTATATGTGGTGACTTTAATGTAAATTTGTTAACAAGTGACAGCATTTCAGATAGTTTTCGAGATGAAGTAAGTTCAGCTGGAATGACAATTATCAATTCGGATACTCCAACTCGATATGCTCCTGACGTTCGACCTAGTCTAATTGATGTATTTATGTTGTCTGATGTTTCATTGCTTTTACTTTTCGACCAAATCTCTTTTATTTCCGATCATGACCTTTTATTTTGTACCTTAAATTTTAATACTTGTCGCAATAATGTCCCTTTATCGATTTCGTATCGTGATTACAATTCTATTAATTATTTTTCACTACATTCATTTCTGTCTCAAATTTGTTGGAATGATTGTTGGTCTCGTCCATCTGTTGATGATAAATTAAATGTTCTTGTGTCTAACATCTCTAATGCCTTCGAAAATTTTGTTCCTCTGCGTAATATAATTGTTGCTAATAATTCATGCTCCTGGTTTACCACTGGTGTTAAATTAGCTATTAATAAAAGAAGCAAGTTTTATAATAAATGGAAAAGAACCCGCTCAAATTTTAACTGGGAGCAATACAAGCATGCTCGAAATGAAGCTGTTTCTATAATCAAACAAGCGAAGAAAACTTTTTTCAGCGTAAACTGAATTGTTCACTTCCAACCAAAAAACTTTGGAGCAATATTCGTAGTCTTGGTGTTCTCAGTAAAAATGAGCAGAAGTGTTCATTTGACCCTAATAGCCTAAACAATTACTTTCTTTTCAATTCTACTGGAGATGTTAATAACTGTCATTTGAATGCTCGTCAGTTTCGTGATGTTGACAAATTTTCTTTTTCCAATGTTGATGTAAGTGATGTCATAATGACTATCATAAAAATTAAATCAAATGCTGTCGGTGATGATGGTATTTCATTAAGATTTATTAAAATTATATTACCCTACATTCTGAGTCCTCTTACACATATAATTAATCATTGTTTTACTACTTCATGTTTTCCCAACACGTTTAAGCGTGCGACTATTATACCAATTGCGAAAGTTGCAAACGCAGCCACTATACAGGATTATAGACCCATAAGTATTCTGTCACCGTTATCCAAAATATGCAAGTCTTTAATGGCAAAACAAATTAATGAGTATTTAGCTAAATATAAACTCTTATCACCAAATCAGTCTGGATTTAGATCTAAACACAGTTGTTCAACTGCTATGCTTAAAGTTATTCATGATATTCGCGTGCCCTATGATGAAGGACACGTTACTCTTCTTTGCCTTTTGGACTTTTCGAAGGCTTTTGACTGTGTTAACCATTCGCTACTTGTCCGTAAGCTTGAGCATCTATTTGGATTTGATAATTGTGCGCTGTCGTTAATATCAAGTTACCTTAATAGGAGAGAACAAAGGGTTAAGATAGATATATTTTCAGATTATAAGACCATTAATTCGGGTGTCCCTCAAGGCTCAATTCTTGGGCCTTTACTCTTTAGTATTTTCATTAATGATATTTTCAGCATCTGTCAGAATGTTAAAATCCATACTTACGCTGATGACATTCAGTTATACATATCTAACCGTGTTGGACTCGTTGAAGATTTATGTTGCAGGTTAAACGAAGATTTAGATGCAGTTTCTAAGTGGGCTTCAAGGAATGATCTCTGTCTTAATGCCAATAAATCATACATTCTGCCAATTTTTAAAAATAAATTAGAACTTCTTGACATTCCACCTCTACATTTAAATGGTAGTCAACTTAAGATTGTTGATAAAGTAAAAAACTTAGGCTTTTATGTTAACTCTAAGCTGTCGTGTACTGATCATATAAACAGTGTTCTCAGAAAAATATATTGCACATTACGCTGCCTTCGGCTATCTGCAGAGTTTACTCCTATCGAAATAAAAAAGAGACTCGTCCTCCAATTAATAGTTCCGCTTATTTCTTATTCGGAACTTGTTTACAGTGATCTTGATTCTCATTCTGCTCACAAAATACAGGTCGCTTTTAATGATGCAACAAGATATGTTTATAACATGAGACGATTTGAACACATATCGATACTAAGTAAGAAAATATTAGGATGCACTATAATGAAATATCTTAAGATTAGAAACTGCATGTTCTTACATAAGTTGATAAATTCTAAAACTCCCAACTACTTATATCAAAAACTTCAATTTAGCACTTCTTCCAGGACATGTAATTTAATTATCCCCAAATTCTCCTGCCTTCACACTAAACGTTTGTTCTTCATCAACGCCATTAAACTTTGGAATTCATTACCTCATTTCATAAAGTCTATTGTCAGTACGAATAAATTTAAATGTTCCGTTATTTCATTTTTTTTCTAACATCTAAGCATAACTATTTTAACACTCTATTTCTACTCTATCACATAATACTTCTTAAACCATTATTCTTGACTTATTGCTTTAACTTGCTGATTTACTTTTTAGTTATTATAATCTTATTTAATACCATTCAGTTGTTATTGCTACCCTAATATTAAGCTTGTTAATTATTAAGATTTGATGATTCATTCTTATAATGCTTTTGAAACAATTTTTTAATTAAAATATGTTTTATATGTATGTTGTTGGTTATGTATTGTTATTTTCTTTTAATTAATATTGTCTCTTTTTATAATTGCTCATCATATGTTAAATTTTTGCTTATCCGACTCATCTTTACTCTTTGTAATTTAATCCTGTTTTATTTATCAGTTTTTGAATATATATTTATATCGATTGTACTTCAAAAGATCTAGAATCTTATTGTACTGATGGTAATATTTATTAAATAAATAAAATAAAAAAAATAAAATACTGTATACTTATACTCATATCTCAATTTGTGATATTGTTATAGTCAACAACGTTATTGTTTATTTATTACTTTTTTTTCCTCTGTAATTTCTCAAGTAAATTCTCTCATACACGGAATAAAATCTGAATAAAATCATACACGTCTGAGCTTATAATTGTATTTAATTATATTGTAGCTTTAATTATTTTAATTAATTTAATTTGAAAAATAAGCCAAAAAATTATGGGCAGTAGTATGTATATTAGTGAAAATAAAGCTTAAAATAAAATATATGTAAATCTTCTGCCAATTCATACAAAGTGTAAAAGTTTTCACACGTTACATTTCTGTCAGAAAGTCCTTCCACCAAATCCAAAACAACACGC
Source organism: Pherbina coryleti (assembly GCA_943735915.1). Classification (NCBI taxonomy): domain Eukaryota; kingdom Metazoa; phylum Arthropoda; class Insecta; order Diptera; family Sciomyzidae; genus Pherbina; species Pherbina coryleti. The sequence continues at coordinate 98,877,454 of OX030950.1, forward strand.
CGTCCGAGATTACGTTCAGGAGTGGCATTACGATTCTGACTAACATAAATTTGTGTGTTGTATGCATACCAGCTTTTTGAGTCACATACAGAGCTGCCAGGTGACGGAATTTTTCCCCTTTTTCGGGATTTTTCGTACAAAACGGGGAGGCGGGGAAAACATTGATAAAAACGGGGAAAATTAAAAATAAAATAGCCAGTGAAAAATATATCGGTCATTAGAAAAACTAACTACAATTTTTTTATTTTAATTACATCCATTTTTTGTTTGCCATTTTTTACAAAGCTAAATATGTTATATATGGATATAATAGAACTGACTTTGAACACTTTTCTTGATTGTTTCATGCGAAAGGAATACTTTAATGTAGTTGTAGCTACCTACTTTCAAATTCACTTTTATATTTATTTTTATTTTATATAAAATTTTATAGCTAAAAAAATTATCAATAAAAAAAAAATATATGGAATCAAAAAAATTGTTTTAGATTTTGTGAATTCATTAATCTTAATATTTGAATGTGTTATAAACGAAAAATATAAATATTAAATACAAATTTAATTATTGGTTAAAAACACCAAAGTAAGTAGTCATAATAGTATTTTTGATTTAGACTTAAACGATTTCGATACTTTTTTAAGGAGCTATATAAAGGGCCACTCCATAGATAGTAAAAATGAAAAATAAAACTTTAAGCTTAAAAATATTTTCAAACGTTATTTCGGATCAATCCGATTGGAATGATTTCGACCAAGAATATAGATCGTTAAGAAATATACATTTTTCAAATATATCATCAGAAATTATCCAGGAATTCTGGAAAGAAGTTATATTTTTCATTGATTCAGATATTTAAAAAAAAAAAATAGTGTCGTTTGTTTTAGCTTTACAGGCCTTATAGCGGGGCAAGTGCTGAAAGTACTTTTTCAGCTATTAATTTAAATAAAACAAAAATAAGGAACATTCTTGACAATACCTCTCAATGCAGAACTCTCCGCAGTATATCTTTAATGAAATGTAAAAACTGCTTTGCAATTGAAATATATTCAGAATTTTTAACTTTTTATAGTAGAAATAATACACATCGCTACCTTAATATAGAAAAGCCCTAACTCGTTTTTTTCGAAATCGATTTTTTTGCAGAATTCGATAAATCATACCCAAATACAACTTTGATAAAAAACTTGGAGTAATCTGATTGAAAATAACAAAAATACAAGCAGTTAAGAAAAAGCCCTAACTCATTGCAATAATTTTAAACAAAAAAAAAAAGCCCTAACTCACTAGTAGTCACTTTATACGAGTGAGTCGTAGTGTGAGTGGCCCAAAATACGCTAGTGTATTTTTTGATGACCCTTTTAACATAAAGAAAAATGAGAATTTGTACAAAAATGTCTAAATGAACTCCCAAAAGTAGAATCGCACTATTGCAGAAAGAAAACTAAAAAGCTCTACCTTGAAACGACGTTTTCTTCTTACGAGTATCGCCTTTGGTCGAAATTCAACCATTTAAAAATTGATTTTTTTTTGTTTTTGTATTTTCATTTAAAAAAATATTTTTTTTTGTTTCTGCACTCATGTGCAAACGTAACCGAACTCATACCGCACCATACGCACCACCAGCAGGAAATAACAAAATAGTAACTCCATTCTAAATTTTCCATGTTCTGTGACTTATACTTTCAAAGCTTTTCGGTATCAAAAATTAGGCTTAAATATGCGAGAGCCACAACCCCTTTTCCAATGTCCGTCCCAGTGCCCTACTTCCCATATTCTACTTTCTAGTAGAAGGATATCACCAAGTGGGAACGCCATATTGAGTTTCGTTGTTATACGGCATTCCAAAAGCTTCCAAAGCTATTCGATATAAAAACTTTATGTATGGGTGGTGCCACGCCCCCTTGTTTAATGCTCGTGCAATTTTTCTAGTCATAGAACACGACTAAATAGGAAGTTCCTACAGAGTTTCATTGATTTGTGACTTAAAGTTCGAAAGTTATACCGAAAAATTGGGCTGCTGAAAAGTACCACGCCTCTCTTTCAAAACCCATAAAATGTACCACCCATAGAACACGACTAAATAGGAAGTTCCTACAGAGTTTCATTGATTTGTGACTTAAAGTTCGAAAGTTATACCGAAAAATTGGGCTGCTGAAAAGTACCACGCCTCTCTTTCAAAACCCATAAAATGTACCACCCAGCGGAATGGTACGTATGATTTGATATGGTGCGTACCTTAGCTTTTGACTCGTCTGGGTTGCTGTATTACAAAACGGATATTAGTGCTAGAACATGAGCCTCTTCTACAGAGATTAAAGAAAGGTATGGAAGACCGTGTCCGAGGTGCCTGTATAAATAGAGAATTGCAATGAACAAAAAGAAATGGGAACATTTACAATACATATCTAAACAAGTTTATTCCTTCCGATTGCCATTATTTTTATGATAAATTACCTTACAACATCTAATTCTTATTTTTATTCCAATATATTTTTTTGTTATCCTTATTTGCAGTTTTTAGTTTTAATAAATTGCTTACAATTAAATATTTCAATGATATTTTTTGTTTTAACCTTATAATAAAAAGCCCTAACTTGAAATAATTTTCAAGAAATGAACATACAAAAAGCCCTATCTACACAACTTAATAAGAAATTTAAATATGAAAAAAATTGCTGCAGCATAAAATTAGTTAGTGTCATCAATAAAAAACTGCATTTAAAATAAATTCGCAACTACAAAACTTTAATTATTATTTAGTTTTTTTCTTCTCCTGAAAAGTAACAAAAAAGGTAGTTAGGGTCTTTCTATATTAAGGTAGCGACATACTCTTGTTTACTTGGTTTGATAATATGTATAACAATATGTACATTTCAAATCATTTCTAACAATTTTTTATAATCTCAAAAACTAACTGTCCATCTACGGTAATGTTTTTTCATGGTGTGTATACAACTTTCAAATTATGATTCCATTTATCGTATACATTTCGAATCGGTGCCAATTTGTCACGAACAGAAGTACTTGTAGATGCAGAGTTGGCAATACCTTGTTCGCGGTCATCAAATCGAATGCAACCATGGATACGCTTGAACATTTTCAAAGATATTGTTACTCTAAATATTGGCCGACCAGTTTCGTCATTCCACAGTTTAGTGACACATTCACCATATGACCGATACACACCAGAAAGCAGCAACAATCCAAAGTATGCGTGCAGAGTGTCCAAATCAATGTTTTCCCAATCATCTTTGTACTTTCGCACACCATATAAATTCGTCATGTTCAAAATAATATTCTCAACCGGTTCAAGGAACATGTGAAATGCAGACGAAATATCAACTTTAGTAGCAGCTGCTAATGCTTTTGGACCTGAATTATAACAAAAATGAACATGAACCTATAACAAAGAGGGTAGGTTTTTACCTGAAGTGAAATTTTCTGCACGTCGAAATAATCGGCAATTCCAGGTACCTGCTTATGAGTATGCGCGAGTTACGTCCCCACAACTTCTACAACTACAGAAACAACAACAGCTACAACAACAACTACAACAACAACAACTACAACAACAACAACTACAGCTGCACGAGCCACCCAGAAAACCAAAGCGACAGCTGACCCAATTTATTTAAGTTATGAAATATATTTAAACTGTTAATTAAGCAAATTCACTTACACAATATTTTTAAAGAATTATTAATTGCACAATCATCTTGGCCTATTAAAATATTTTTGTACATTAAAATACCAATTAAGCAAAAATACCAACTAAGCAAATTAAACATTTAAATAGCTGTATGCAAGTGACAAAGAATGAATCAATAAAGTGTACTACAAAGTAAAGCACCTAGTGCAAAAATAAAAAGTGTTGTTTTTTTTAATTAAACGTTCCCACCACGACATAATTGGCGCAGTCTCCGGTCTTATAGTGGAATAGTTAATAAACTAAGTGTTAAGAGGATCATCGACGGTTTATCGACAGGACTCTAGTGTTGAAGGAACATCAACACCAAAATACACTAACCACTATAAGCAACGAACAATAAAAAACAACAGAAGTACACAGGATCGAGAGAACATCGATCAACAAGGAAAAAAGGATCGAGAGAACATCGATCAACAAGGAAAAAAGGATCGAGAGAACATCGATCAACAAGGAAAAAAGCATCGAGAGAACATCGATCAACAGAGAAGAAAAACATCGAGAGGACATTGACCAACAAGAAAGACTATCTATGATAAGTGAAATACTTTTATTCGGATGTATGTAAGTTAAAGTTTTGTTACTCTTTTAATGCATAAAAAACTAAGATCCTTCCTACCATATCCCAAACGATCAGTTAGCTTAAGTACAATCCCTGAAAATTTTTAGTTAGAGTTTCTAAGCGTAAGTTTACCTGATTTAAGTAAAATAATGACAAATAACGGACAAGAAATGCCACAAATATCGCAACAAACATCTAGTGATATAATTAATTGTTTACGTATTCCGGACGTTATAAAAGATTTACCTAAATTCGATGGAAACCCGCGATTATTATATGAATTTATTAATAATGTTGAAGAAATTCTCGGATTCATTTCATCTATTGAGGGTTCACCTTATTCATTTTTTCTATTACGTGCAATAAGGAATAAAATTGACGGACAGCCCAATGAAGTTTTGAATATGTACGGCACTCCATTGGAGTGGAAAAGCATAAAAGACAACCTTATTTTACATTACTCGGACAAAAGAACAGAAACCTCACTTATACGAGATCTACATAACTTAAGACAAGACAAAAAGAATGTAGAGGAATTCTACAGTAATATTATTGAAATTCAAGCAACAATACTTAATAATATTTTAATACATGAACCAAACCAAAGTGTAATCAAAGCTAAAACAGATTTATATGGGGAAATGTGTTTAAACGCATTTTTAACAGGTTTACGAGAACCTTTCGGATCGGTTATAAAGGCAATGAGACCCGAATCATTACCAATAGCACTATCTTTCTGCATCAAAGAACAAAACATATTTTATGCCAAATCAACTTTCAATCCTTATTTCAAAACTTTAAAATTCCCACAAAAGCCCACATATACACCACAATCCTTTTATAACAGATCACATCCAAGATTCCAAAACTTTCAACCCCGAAATCCATTTAGTAACTACTCTCAGAACCAAAATCCTTACAACCAAAACTCTTACAGTCGAAATTCCACTAACCAAAATTCCACTAACCAGAATTCTTACTCACCTAGAAATTTCATGCAATATCAAACTTCAAATAAAAACTCTACACAATATCAAAACCCTAAAACATTTACACAACATCAAAACACTAACACATATACTCAACATTCACCACCAGAACCAATGGATACCTCATCCAGTAATACCCGATTTACAAACAGAACAAATAGATCAAACATTACCAACTCCCGTACACACGGACAACCAAGATATTCAATTGAAGAGATTCATAATTTAAATACCACTGAACCACAAAATAACCCAATGTATCAAAAAAACCTTGATCAATACTACAATGATTATATCTTTGACTTAAATCAAAATAATGAACACCAAAATTTTCCATTACCAGCCTCGGAAAACCAATATGATATCTTGATATCAATACACATGGTTACACTCTTCCATACATTCACATATCATCTCCGTTTGGACGCCCTTTAAAGTTCCTTATCGATACAGGAGCATCATCTTCATTTATTAACCCAGAATTCACAAGCAGTTCAGAACATATAATTTGTAAACCAATAACAATCTCAACTATATTAAATAAACATCAATTAAATAAGCAAGTATCATTCCCAATGTTTTCTGAATTTAATGAATGTGGCCAATTGCAATTCTTTCTTTTTAAATTTCATAGTTATTTTGATGGCTTACTAGGAATTGATACACTAAAGAAATTAGGTGCTAAAATTGACCTTGAGCATAATATTTTAATAACAAATAATTCAACAATTCCCTTAATATATAAACCAAATTTCACCTCAGGAAAAATCTTAATTCAGCCAAATTCCAAGCAGATAATAAAAGTACCCACTGATATTTGTAATGGTGATATTCATATTCCAAATACTAGAATTGATTCAGATCTTTATATTCCCGAAGGAATTTACCACGCCAAAAATTGGTTTAGTCTAGTTGAAATCATAAACCCAAGCAACGATACTAAAATATTTCTAATTGAACAACCTCTTAAAGTTAGTTTATATAATACTAATGAGTACGTAGAAATAAATAACTTTAATATCATTAATGACAATCAAGAACCTGCAACCGATATAACAAAATTAATACGTTCTTCGCACCTCAATATCGAAGAAAGAAAAGCTCTCTTTAAAATTATTAAGAATTATGATGACATTTTTTTTAAAGAAAACCAATCGCTTAGCTTCTCTAATAAAGTGAAACATCAAATAACAACCACAGACGATTTACCAATTTACACCAAATCGTACCGTTATCCTCATATCCACAAGGAAGAAGTTAAATCACAAATCAATAGCATGTTAGATCAAAGAATAATTAGACCAAGATATTCTCCATGGAGCTCTCCAGTATGGATAGTGCCAAAAAAGAAAGATTCAAGTGGAAAACAAAAATGGAGAATGGTCATAGATTATAGGAAATTAAATGAGAAAACAGTATCGGATCGATATCCGCTACCAAATATCACTGAAATACTGGACAAACTTGGTAAATGCTTGTACTTTACAACACTCGATTTAGCCAGTGGTTTCCACCAAATCGAGATGCATCCGAAAGACATCCAAAAGACAGCATTTACAGTAGAAGGAGGGCATTACGAATACCTTAGAATGCCATTTGGCCTAAAAAATGCACCTTCCACTTTTCAGCGAGTAATGGATAATGTCTTGAAAGACTTACAGGGAAAAATTTGCCTCGTATTTCTTGACGATATTATTATATTCTCGACATCTTTACAAGAACACATGGAAAACTTAAAAAAAAGTATTTGACAAACTTCGCGAATCTAACTTTAAAGTACAACTTGATAAAAGTGAATTTCTTCATAAAGAAATAGCTTTCCTAGGGCATATTGTATCAACAGACGGTGTTAAACCAAACCCCGATAAAATAGAAGCTATAAGAAATTTTCCCATCCCACGAACACAGAAAGAAATTAAATCTTTCTTAGGACTCTTAGGTTATTATAGAAAATTTATAAAAGACTTTGCACACCTTGTTAAACCCTTCACAGAATGCCTTAAAAAAGGAAGAAAAATTGAATTAAACGAAAGATACACTAAAACATTTGAGACTTGCAAAAACATTTTATCCAATGATCCTATTTTACAATACCCAGACTTTACAAAACCATTTATTTTAACAACAGATGCTAGTAATATTGCCATCGGCGCTATTTTATCTCAAGGAAATATCGGAAGTGACAAACCAATATCTTATGCCAGTCGCACGTTGACTGACACTGAAATAAATTATTCAACTATAGAGAAAGAGTTGTTAGCAATAGTATGGGCAACAAAGTATTTCCGTCCATATCTCTTCGGACATAAATTCAAAATATATACAGATCACAGACCTCTAACATGGCTAATGAGCCTAAATGAGCCAAATTCAAAACTTGTTAGGTGGCGCCTCAAGCTCGAAGAATTTGATTACGAGATAATTTACAAAAAAGGAACGCAAAACACTAATGCAGATGCATTAAGCCGTGTTAAGATAAGCAATCCTATTAGAGAAATTAGAGAAATAAATATTAATGACACTTCGCACTCAAACCAAAGTACATCAGGAAGTACAGTACACTCAGCAGAAGAAAACTTAGACGATGGTATCCCAATTTCCGAGAGACCATTAAACGAATTTAATCTTCAACTCATTATTCTTAAATCAAACCAAAAACCAACCATGACTATAGAAGTACCCTTTAAGAATAAACAAAGACGAACAATACATGTAACAGAACTAAATGAAACCATTATGATTGATATATTTAAAAAATTCTTACCTCCAAATAAAATTTGGACAGCTATTTTTACAGACGACGATATCTTCAAAGTAGTACAATCAACCTACAGTAGATACTTTTCAAATAATAAACTTTTTAGACTAATAAGATGTAAAGAGATCATAAAAGATATTTTACAAAACGACGAACAGGACAAATTAATTAATGATTACCATACGAATAATAACCATAGAGGTATCAATGAAACATTACTTCATTTAAAAAGAAGCGTATATTTCCCATACATGAAAACAAAAATTACTCAAACTATTAATAATTGCGAAAAATGTCAAACCCTCAAATACGATAGGCAACCGCAAAAACTAAAATTCGAAATACCAGAAACTCCCTTAAAACCCTTAGATATAATACATATATAGGCAATTCACAAGATGTTCTAAAGTTGTATGTTGTAAGCAAAAGTTGTATAAAAATACAACCCTTGTGAACACAATCTTGGAGTTGTATGTCATATTATTTATAATTTTTCAATATCTACCATTTTTTTGCCACCTTCCTGCATTTTTAAATGTAATGCTCGATTTTAGCCGCACGAATATATAAAAAGGAGGAATAAAAATATAAACAAAATCAGCTGATAGAATAGCACACTCTTTAAGCATACATCGCAATGTTGTATGTGTCTTATCGCAGTTTTGCATGGGAAACGACAACAGTGTTGATACGACAGTTGTAAAAACATACAACAATAGAACGATACGCCACGATACAACACCTTGTGAATTGCCTAATAGATCTTTACACAATTAATAGCAAAAATATCCTAACGTTGATAGACAAATTCTCAAAATTTGCTGCAGCTTATACCCTTACTGCAAGAACTAGTATTGAAGTCTTAAAATCTATTAAACATTACATAAGCTTACATGGAGTCCCCAATAAATTAATTTGCGACCAAGGCGCAGAATTTTCAAGTAATATCTTTAAAGATTTTTGCAGACAATACAGTATTGAACTCCATATGACTTCCTTTCTACAAACTTCTAGTAACTCCCCAGTAGAAAGACTTCATTCCACTTTTACAGAAATCTATAGAATTATACATACAAAACGTCACGAAAATAACTTAGACTTGGATCATGAAGATATATTAAATGAAACATTGATAACCTATAATAACGCAATACATTCAGCAACAAAATTAACTCCGTATGAAGTATTTTATGGAAGAACTTATAAATTTAACAAAGAAACTATTTTTAATAATGAACACGATTATCTTAAGAAATTAAACGAATATCAAATGAAATTATACCCTGTAATAAAGGAACAAATAGAAAATACAATTAAGAAAAGAATAAACAAACTAAATGAAAATAGGAATAAACCAGAAGATTTGAATATTGACGACAATATTTTTAGAAAAGAATGTAGAAGAAACAAAATGACGCCTAGATTTACAAAGCATAGAATAAAAGAAAATAATAAAATTACAGTTATTACTTCAAATAATAAAAAATTACACAAATCTAGAATAAAAAAGAAAAGAAAATTGACATAATTTTTTTGTATTATTAGCGTAACATCTGTAAATTTACAACGACTGGAGATACAAGACCTCTCAAAAACAAATGGAATACTCCAACTTAAATTAGGAAACGCAAGGACTATTACAACTTATACAAACTTAGTGCACATAATAGATCTAGACTTATATGAAAACAACATTATTAATATGAAAAAGTCTTTATCAAATTTCAAAAATCGTAAATACTTAATTGATACAATTACTATTACAAGACTTAAACTAAAAGAACTTGAAAACAAGCTATATACATTACTACCTAGAAATAGACAAAGAAGAGGTATCATAAATGGTCTTGGAACAGCAATTAAATATATCACTGGAAACATGGATGCAAATGATGCCACAAATTTGAATAGGCAAATAAGCGACATATTATCAAATCAAACGTCTATAGAATTTAAAGTCAACAGACAAACTAATATTAACCTTCAAATGATTAAAAGATTTGAAAATATAACTAATCACATTAATAAAGAACATTCCGCAATAGAAAAATTTTTAATAAACTTCCAAGAAAACGCAAAAAACAGAATTCAAACGGAAGACGACACCTTTCTTTACTCACAGTTCTTAAACCAAATGAACTATAATATTGACCTTTTAACAAATCATATAACTAACATTGCTGAATCAATAGTTTTAGCCAAGCTTAACATCATTCCTAAAATAATACTAAATCAAAACGAATTATCAGAAATTTACAATGTTTTAAAAAACCAATCCCTGGAAATTAAATCAGATGAACATATTTACGAGTTACTTGGATCACAAGCTTATCATAATGACTCAAAAATAATATTTAACGTCCAAATACCAACATTTTCCCAATTTAATTACTCCTTTATCCACATAATCCCACTGCCAATAAACAGTAGCAAAATAATTGAAATACCACCATATATTATGTTTAATAAAAAGAGTATTCAATATTTTAACGAAACTTGTCCTAAAATAGAATATATTTATTACTGTCATGAGTCTAATCATCAGGAAGAAACTGAGCAGTCACCATGCATAGGCCCTTTATTAACCAACAAACCGGCATACTGTACAACAAAGGAAATTGACAACATCGAAGAGCTTTCACAACCAGAACCCAACTACATTCTTTTGAAAAACTTACCACCAATACCTATCAAGACGACATGTAATAGTAATAATCACACAATAAATGGAACCATTCTACTACACTACCAAAATTGTGAAGTCACTATAAACAACATTGTGTATAAGGACGATAGCAACGTATTTTGGGACGAAATACATATCTTGCCGACATCATATAACGACATTTTTTCAAATTTTACTATTGAAACTTTTAGTCTCCAAAAACTTAAACAATACCACTTCAAAAACAACAATGAAATTACCAATCTCAGAACAAATACACAATCACAAGCTAACCTCACTATATTTTCATTAGTAGCTCTTCTGATTCTTTTCATCATCGGACTAGTATATGTATCCAAAAAAGCCAAAATTACGTACAAAATAGAACCTGTCAACGTTACGACCCCAGCGGATTCCTTGTGGTCTTCACTCTTCACTTAGGGGGGAGGAGTTACGTCCCCACAACTTCTACAACTACAGAAACAACAACAGCTACAACAACAACTACAACAACAACAACAACAACAACAACTACAGCTGCACGAGCCACCCAGAAAACCAAAGCGACAGCTGACCCAATTTATTTAAGTTATGAAATATATTTAAACTGTTAATTAAGCAAATTCACTTACACAATATTTTTAAAGAATTATTAATTGCACAATCATCTTGGCCTATTAAAATATTTTTGTACATTAAAATACCAATTAAGCAAAAATACCAACCAAGCAAATTAAACATTTAAATAGCTGTATGCAAGTGACAAAGAATGAATCAATAAAGTGTACTACAAAGTAAAGCACCTAGTGCAAAAATAAAAAGTGTTGTTTTTTTTAATTAAACGTTCCCACCACGACATAATTCGCGCACATACACAGGCACCGATTCCTAACTATAACTGCACAGGCAAATACCAAGAATGATATACAGTCGAACTTCTCTATAGTGAACTTCTATACAATGAAGCTCTCCCTATTATGAATTGATTTCAAACACACAACTTTTTCGTTCCAATTTCATTGTATTTTGATCACCTTATAATGAATGTCCATACAATGAAGTTTTCTATACAATGAAGCAATTTTGCAGGTGTAATTTTTGACTCACATGCGTTTTTGTCTCCATATAATGAATTTTTCAAACAATTTTCTGTTACGCATACTAACAACTCTGTGTACCGAGAAAGTTGCCACATATAATGAGGGGATTCCCAAAAGAGGAAAATAAGAACAAAAAAAAAGAAGAAAGCCACATCAATAACAATTTTGACATCAGTTGCCGGTGTTCACTGATCGAAAATGACGCAGCGAAGTAGCATTTCTTTTGAAAAAAAATTATTAATTATTAATAAAGTTGAAGAAGGAGTAAAAAAAAAAAGATGTGGCTAGGCAGTTTGCAATTCTTCCCAGCACATTATCAAATATTTTAAAAAACAAGGCTGTGATTCTAAAAAATGTAGAAGACGAGCAATTGAGCACTAAACGCAAAAGGCTTCGAACCTGCCTTTTTGAGGATATTGATGAAGCAATGCTCAAATGGGTGACTGCCGCACGTGGTAAGAATCTTCCTATATCTGGGCCATTAATGAAGCAAAAAGCCAAAGAGTTCGCTGATGCATTGGGACACGAAGATTTTGAAGCTAGCACAGGATGGTTAGACAAATTCAAAAAACGGCATAGTATTGTAGCAAAAACCTTATGTGGGGAAAGTGCTGACGCCAACGTAAGAGATCGTGATGAATGGATAGTGAATGTTTTACTGAGATTGATACAAAAATATGATCAAAATGACATCTTTAATGCCGATGAGACTGGTTTGTTTTTCAAATGTTTGCCAAACAAAACACTAACATTTAAAAATGAGAAATGTTTTGGTGGAAAACAGAGCAAAGAGAGAATAACTGTCCTAGTAGCAAGCAATATGACTGGTTTGGAGAAACTGAAACTGCTTGTTATAGGAAAGGCGAAAAATCCTAGATGTTTTAAAGGAATAAGATCTCTAGATGTGGATTATCAGTCCAACAAAAAGGTATGGATGACAGGCGACATTTTTACGAAGTGGCTTTTAGAGCTGGACAAAAAATTTTGTTCTCAGAAAAGGAAGGTTTTACTTTTTATTGATAATTGCACTGCGCATCCTAAGGAGGCAAAAGATAAACTGCAAAATATTGGGCTTGCGTATTTTCCTCCGAACATGACGTCCTTACTTCAACCAATGGACCAAGGCATCATCTACAACATAAAACAAATTTACAGAAAACGAATTTTGATGAACATATTGTCACAAATGGAGGAGAACGAACCTGTTTTGGCCATAGATTTGCTTCAAGCACAGTTTATTTTATTTAAGCACAGTGTGGAATGCATTTGTAAAACCAGAAACAATTGCGAATTGTTTCAGAAAGGCAGGATTTTCGAAAGATGGCGTGCAGACTCATTGGGATGAGGAAGACATTCTTCCGTTAGCTGATTTGACTGCTCTACAGGCTTCATTTAGGGAAGTAACGAACGTTGATGCATCATTTGAAGATTATGTCAATGTTGATATTGATGTGCAGACCATGGGCATCCCGTCCGATTAGGATATTCTCATCAGTGTTCTGGAAACTCATGGAGTTCCGGCTATGGCAGGTATATATTTATTTATTAGTTTTGTGTGCATACATACATATTTTAATCCTAATGCCAAATAAATGTGTGATGTACATTCGTTTTACAATTGAAGAGTCAGATAACGATGAAGAAGAACCGACCGGTGAAGAATTGGCTGACGTCAATAAGACGATACCTACATTGGAGCACGTTCCTTCATCAATAGATGTACTTCGAACTTTTGTGGAGATGAAGAGTAACGAGCCGACTAATGTATTTAAATCTCTTAATGTATTAGAAGGTTTTGTTGAGGAAGAGAAATGGAAGAGTGTAATCCAAACTAAAATACCTGATTATTTTAAATAAAAATGGAAAAAATATAATTTTTATATAATGGTTTTGTTATTTGGTATTAGAAAGTTTTGTTGTGGAAGAAAAATGGAAAATTGTAACCCAAACTAATATGCCTAATTATTTTAAATAAAAAGTGGGGGGAAAATATAATTTCTGTATAATGAAGTTTCTATATAATGAAGTGATTTTCTGGTCCCGTCAAGATTCATTATAGGGAAGTTAGACTGTATTATTTTTTTTTTACTGAGAAGGCTGTTTACAAGCAAACGCTCATAAATGACGAATGCTCATAAATGTCAAAAAACACACTCTGTCTCGCTCGCTCAATTTACGAATCGGCCACAGTTCACGTACACTGTATGTGTAGACAACACCACTTCCTTATATTTTAGTTCTTTGGTGCTAGCTATTTGCTTTTTGATATTTTCTTTTGTATGTATTCATAAAGTGTCACAGTTGAGAACCCGGATGACGTAGGCTGCGCAGAAGATTTTTTTCTCGACGCTGGGACTGCGCAATCCTTTTATCTATCATTCTTGGGCAAATGCAGTGAGGGTACAAATTCAAAATGGGTTTTTTTGGTTGTTCAGACAAAATAATTGTACTTTGCAAAATACAAGGTCATTCCGCTGAACAGTTTTTATTGTATTCAAGGTTAAATATAAAAATTGTATGCGTGCGCATACAGGGGACCGATGAGGGTTAACTTTCCATTTTAAAGTAAACAAACCAACTTTTTTTAGCTAAAAATCAGCTGATTTTTGGCAAAACTAATCCAAAACCATGAAATGAGAACCTGCAGTAAACAATAACAACAACAAAACAACGATATTAACCTATTAAGAGCTGATTCTTCAGTATAAGAAGTTTGCATTTTTTTAGCTTTCAAGTAAAAGTTAACTTGACGCAATATCCATAGAAAATTGAAGATATTTGCAAAAAGTGGTGACAAAAATAATTTTTGTTTTTTTATATACCATAATGTCATATTGTCATATTTAGAATGTACAAAAAAAAAAAAATATTGCATAAAACTCTAAGTTTCACTATTCTGTGTAGTGCATACGTAAATTATGAAAACACAATACATATCAGAAAACATCGTGATTTTTTTCTTCAAATGATAAGTTTGTTCAACGTCCGGCAGAGCCCGGCAGAATATCATATATGGATGTGAAGAGGATACTCCAAGAATTCATTTTATGTATGTCATTCACAAATCTTTTAGAATCGTTCCTTTTTATCCTTACCTTAACCTCAAAAATCGTGAAAAATAAGGGTTAACTGAGTATAGATATTGTTTTCAAACAATAAAAGATTTGAAAATTTCAGTGATTTTTATCATTAGAAATTACAACACCTATGTTCAAGAAAAAAACAGCAATCAAATATCTGTAACCGTTTATTTACAGGACCATTTCAAATTTGAAAAAAAAATTCTGAATGTGAAAAATTTGCGCAAAGAACAAAAAAGTTCAAATTTTCGACCCATATATAGATACAAAAAAAAGTTTAAAATTTTTAATTTTGTATTTTATAGTTTTGAGCGCTCAAACGGCAAATGCCGACACTGTGTGCCGTTAATCTGTTGTCAGCTTGTGTAAGAGCCACTTCCATTCATCCTTTCAAATCTATACTAATATTATATTTTGAAGTGCCTTTTTTATGTTCGGAACAATCTTGAGAAAGGCCCGGCCGTTTTTCATGAAATTTTTTATAATAAAAAGCTCTCGACCTGGTGAGGGTTTTAGGCCAAAAAAATTATTAAAAAGTTTATTAGAAAAGGAGATTCATGGCTTTCAAAATCCTAAGTAAAATTCACCTGCAAGCACAAATGGACATGAACGACTCATAGCGTATAAAAATTGTTGTTGTTGTAGTGAAAAATAAAGCAGTGTGCGGCACATCGACACGATGCGAGTGTTCAAATATTTTACTCTCCCATCCTACAGTGAGTATTGCTTTGCTGAGAATAGCAATGTGATTTGTTTTTGTTTTGCCTACATATACCCGAGTGCGTGTGTGCTATGGATAGCAACAGAGAATGGCAATGTATTTTGTTTTTGTTTTTTTTTGTCGTACGCTATGCATGGTGACGTGAAAAAAAGACAGAGGCAAGCAAAAACAAATATAGCCAAACATTACCATGCTGCAGTGATGTTGTTTGGTTTGAGTTTATTTTATTTTTGTCTTATATAAAAACGACTGACGTCCCTGTGTACGCGCATAACTCAAAAAGGGGTCGTTCAATTTTTACAATTTTGAACTTGATGGACTCTTATTGGCCCAATGAAGGACACTATGTAGAAAAAATTTGCCACACCCTCTTTTACCGCCCACAAATCAATAAAAATGCTATATTTCCGACGGTTTTGGTAGTATTATACTACAATTTGGTTATTTAGTTTGTATGCCCACTGTCGGCTAAACTGTACTAAAAATGGGTTGCCACACCCCCTTTTATCGCCCACAAATCAATAAAAATGCTATATTTACGATGGTTTCGGCGTATTAGGCTACAATTTGGGGGTTTAGTTTTTATGCTCACTGTCGGCAACTGTACTAAAACTGGGTTACCACACCCCCCTTTTGCCGCCTACAAATAAAAACTCTATATCAGAAGATTTTACTGGTATTATACTAAAATTTGGTATTATAAATAAATTTTTAAATTATACTAATTTATTTTGCTTGCTTGCTGTCGGAAACTGTATTAAAAATATGTTTTGCCACCCACAAATATATGAAAATGCTATATTTCAAACGGTTTGGTCATAATTGACTAAAATTTGGAAATTGTGTTTGTCTTTCAAAACTACACCGTCATCTATTGAAAAAGCTGAAACATCGAATATTAAGTTTGGGCAAAACAACGTTTGCCGGGTCAGCTAGTTTGTTATAAATCGCAGTTCTTTAAGACTCGATATTTTCGAGAAAAAACGGCTAAAAAAGCTTTTCTTGACTTAAACCTAGATTTTTCCGTAATACACTGGGACTCTTAGCTTCTTCCTGATATAACTGGTCAAGCAAAAGTCATCAGACTTCCAGTAATTGCAACTACTCCAAAAGTTGAATAACTTCTTGGAGTACCAGAACCACTAGCTGGAACGGGGATTGAAGTGTCATCTGCAGTATACGAGGTTTTGGAAGATTGGGGTTTAGTCGATAAAGTTCAAGCATTTGTATTTGACACAACTGCACCGGGCATTTAAACGGAGCTTGTGTTTTGTTAGAAAGCAAAATTGGAAGAGATATGCTTTATTTAGCTTGCAGGCATCACATTTTTAAAATTATTCTTCAAGCAGTTTTTGTCGAATCAAAGTTTGATCCATCTTCTAGTCCTGATATCCCTTTGTTTAAGAGATTTAAAACGCAATGGAAAACTATTGATAAACGACGATTTTGCGTTTGGTCGAAACGGAACGAATGGACGAAACGGCAGTCAGTGTGCTTGCAAATGTAAGAGAAGAGAGCCTGTTGTTTGCAATATCGAAGTTGGAAGAAAATTTTCCTCGAGATGACTATAAGGAGTTCTTAGAGCTTATTGTTATCTATTTAGGGGTATTCCTCCAGGTGGCATTAAATTTTGGGAACCAGGTGCCTATCATTTGGCTCGGTGGATGGCAAAAGGGATTTATTGCCTAAAAATTTTATTATTTCAGCAGCAAGTTAAGCTTACAACCAGAGATAAAAATGCTTTGTCTACAATTTGCTGTTTCATTGCCAAATGCTACGCCTAATCTTGGTTTTCTGCACCAAATGTTGTGCAAGCACCATTAAACGACATACATTTTAAAAAAGACTTAACTCGTATAAAGATGATGACAAAATTATAGCAGAAATTGCTATAAAGAAGTTCATAAATCATTCATGGTATCTCAATGAGGAATGCGCCGCCTTTTATTTTTTTGATGACAGGTTAAGTCTAAAAGAAAAAAAATATGGTATTTAAAGTTTTGGAAGATGACGAAAAAAAGGAAGAAGAAGAAAAAAATAAATTTTATTTGAAGCCGGCTGATGTGTCGCATTTTATTACCAAGAGTCTTCCATCTGAACTTTTATGCCATAAATCTTTGAAAATGTTTGAAAGGTTTGGCTTATCTACAAACTTTGTGCACATTGATCCAATACTATGGAATGATCAACTGGATTATGTGAAAGGACAGGAAATAAAAGCGTCTTTAAATGTAGTCAATGATGCAGCTGAACGTGGCGTTAAATTAATGGAGGAGTTTAACACAAAACTGACTAAATACCAACGAAGATCAGAAACCATTTCTTCTGCAAGTAAGTATTTTAACACTTGCGTAAATAATTGGAAACTTGTTTTCACAATTTATAATTTTAAATTCCTATTAAACTTTAGTAAATAGTTTAATTCAATTTTTCAGACTGTGCAAAACTATCGCAAGAAATACCCAGGATTTAGCAGAAAGTCTTTCAATGCGGCCCGTGTTAATAAAGTCATATTTTTTTTGTATGCGTTTTCAATATATAGGAACAAAATAAAATAGTGCTTAAGAGAAACAAACGAAATTTTTTTTCTCCATACAAATAACGACCACTCTAATCATCATAGTGGAAGCCGATAAAGGAAATAAGACAGTAGCGATAAACAAGAAAGACTACGAGCAGGGAATGCGTGCAATATTGAGAGACGGTTGGACATACAAAGCTCTAAGACAAGACCCTACAACAACTCTTCAACAAAAAAACAACTCATTCGTCGAAAAACTATTTAACAAAGAATTAATGACATCACATGAAAAACATCAACTAATAACATATAATGCGACAGCACCACGTATTTACGGTCTTTTAAAGATTCACAAAGAAAATATACCCCTTAGGCCAATCTGAGACTCTAAATATAACATCAAAGACGCGAAAGAGTTCAAGAACAAAATAAACAATAGCTACATATATGACGATGAACTAATGGTCTCTTTTGACGTTGTGTCGTTCTTCCCGAGTTTTCCAGTGGATTTTGCCATCAAAACAATTGACAATAAATGGGACACAGTAGCCAAACATACAAAAATACCAAAACAATTATTTATGGACATACTAAGATTCTGTCTTAAAGAAAATAATTATTTTAAGTACAACAAAATGTATACGCAGTTGAAAGGAATGCGCATGGGATCCCCAATATCGCCTATAATTGCAGATATTGTGATGGAGGAAATTTTGGACAAATTTATGAACAAAATTGAACAAAAACCAAGATTGTTGACAAAATATGTGGACGATAGTTTTTGTATACTAAAAACGGATACAGTGGTAACAACATTAAATAACTTAAACACAAGAAACACGTTTCACAATAACAAGAAACAACAATATAATGAAAACAGATTGGCATCAGAAGCACACAGCAACAGGACGTCTTATAAATTTTCACTCTAAACACCCGAAAAAAACAATACTTAACATGGCAAAAAACTTTATCAACAGGGTATTAGACATCAGTGACGAAATTTACCACAAAAACAATAAACACAAAATTATAAACAATTTAATCAAAAACGACTTTCCGAAACAAACAATTCACAGGTTACTCAAAGAAGTAGGTAAACAACAAAACCACAAAAAAGAACCAAAAATATACAAAGAAGTCACATATATAGAAAGCTTTACGGAAAACCTCAAAAAACAGACATATATAACAAAAATCTTTACCAACTTGCTCCTAAATCTTACAACAGATTAAAAAACATCTACAGCAACACAAAATCACAAATTAAGGATATGGACAAATCTAATTTAAGCTATAAAATTACATGTAAAGGAGACGGAGACAACTTATGCGGACAAGTATATGTTGGAACGACAAAATCAAAATTAAGAACAAGAGTATCAGCGCACATATAAGACTTAAAAAACAAGAATGACAACAATACGGCACTTGCAGCCCACTGTCTGCAGCGAGGACACACTCCGAATTGGGAAGGCACAAGAATTCTAAAACAAGAACAGAATTACAAACGAAGATACACAATAGAAATTTTACACATACTCAACACTAAAAATAAAAAAAAAAAGAAATAACTGGCCATTTCAGCCCTTGAAAGGACTTTAACCTAGCTTCTTATGATCAATTGTGTTGTGCGTGTTATTAAGTTTGTACACAAATTGACCGAAAACCGGACCTATTTGTTTAACGCCGACTCCGAACGGAATGTTCTCGTTCTCAAGAAGCTTTACATGTCATTTTGATTACTCTCTAAGGTTTGCCATTGTCTGCAGAGAGGTGGCGACCGTACAGAAAAATTATTTTAATTCAAATAATTTTCTGTCGCTGCTGGGGTTCGAACCTGGGTCTCCAAAGTTCGTTGACATAGCGGCCACGCACATTAACCAACTACGCCACGGTCGCCACATACTCAACACTCCCACACAAAAAAGACTCAACTACAAAACTGACATCGATAACTGCGCTCATATTTACAAAAATCTTATTAGACAAAAATTAGTTGACATTAAGATCTCTAGCCAATAAGTAATTCTTTGTGCTCGGTTTTAGGGGTAATTAATTATTTCATTGTGATTGTAGTTTTATTTATTCATTTTGATGGTTAGCATTTTTAACCGAAATATTGGAATTAAAATAAACAAAATCTAAAAATTTCATTTTTAATTTTTATACGGCCAAAGCCTACAAAACAAAGAGTTATAAAATAATAGTTCATAGAAGCCATATAAAATCGTAAAACCTCCCTTTCCAGAATTCTTGCCTTCCTCTGTTATGGCGAAGTACAAATATTGGATTACACTTATGCTCAAATAGTCACAGTTGAAACTGGAAAAGCTGAACTGCAGAACTCAACCTTCAAGATAATTCACGTAATCATTTCAATCAATTTAAAGCAATATGAACCGATACTGCATGAAATGAAAATAACTTTAATGGAACACATAACAAAAGAAGACGATAGCTATCTATATTTTACTTATTACTATATATATTTATATTTTACTATATTAAACCCGGTAAGAAGTAAAAGATCAATTAACGGCTCCCAGAACTTACGCCCCATGAACTTACGCCCTAAAAAAGAAATGCCAAAAAAAGCCCGATTTTCCATAGCATCGAATTTTGGAAAAAACGCCTGAATTTGAAATGGCAATTGAGCCCGAAAGAAGGAAATTATGCCAGAATGGTTTGGAAATTAAACCTGAAAAAATGGAAATCACGCCAAAAATTTTCAGCAGTGTTTCGGGCTTTATTTCCAAATTCTTCGGGCGCAATTTCCGTGATATAGATTCAATGTAAGACTGTCAAAATATTAAACAACAGATTTGAGGGCTTGAAATAAACGAAATTTCACCCAACAAAAACGAAAAAAATGCCCAAAAATTTTTGGAAAAATGGCCCAGAAACAAAAACCGAAATTTCTAAGCGAGTGATCCGCCGCGATTCGTTTGTTCAGCTGCATCGCGATGAGCGGTAAAGAAGCTAGTACAGTTCTAGGTTGTGATCTAGGGACGTATTCATGAACTATAGTATATTCAGACCAAAAACTTTGACTGATTACTTTATTGTAGTGATCATCAGGTAGAGTTATTTTAAATGAAGACGTGACGCGTTCATGAGGTAACTTGAATTTATAAATCGAAATTCTTTTATTTAAAAGATTTAAATTCGATTGCAAATAGAAAAGAATGTCATCCTCAGTCGTATCAGCTGCAAAACGGGACACAAATATTGATCTTGCAGGCGGAATTATCACAAGATTTTTGTGAACCAGCTGATTTAAACTCCTTATCGATATTTGTTTTGGTATTGCGCCTGTGTTATTAGTTTTGAGTAATGCAGGAGAAGTGGCAGCACTTGATAAGGCACAAGTCTTAGCATAAGTTACCTTAGCGTCAGAAGTAGAAGAAGAGTCAGTAATTAAATTTATTGTGTGTACAGCTGAGGCTTCTGTCAACAGTAAATTCTCACTGACTGATGCGGGAGCTCTAGAAAGAGCCGCAACATCAGTATTTCAAGCTGTTGTTACATTCTCAGTTGAAAATGCTTCACATGAAGTATTTAAATTTAAGTTGGGTGAAGACTCAGCATTAGTTTCAGGGTTAGCTTGAGGAGTAACATTTGTAGACGGAGTGGCTGTTTTTGTAGTAGATTTGGCAGAGCTTCGAAGGTTTTTGCTGTTACGCTTTCGCTTAGGAGAGACAAAAGCCTCATCCATGCACTTAAACGATTCAAAAGACTTTTCGTACTCTGCCAATCTAATCTGAGCCGCCTTTAGGTCTTTAGAAACCTCCAAGAAGCCCTTTCTCGATTGCCTTATAAGTTTAAGTATTTCCAAATCGGTGGCTCTGCAATCTTCGCATGCCCAACGGAGACCCTTATTTTCACCCAGTGCATCGGAGATATGTGAATTTAGTGCTACACACTTAGTGTGAAAAAAGGATTCACATAACGAGCAATTTACAATTCGGTCAGATTCTCCCTTAATGGTACAGTTGCGGAAATTGCAGACCATATTTAAAAATCTTATATTAAGTTATAAATTTATAAGTTAAAAGTAAAAGTTAAAGTTTAGCTTTGGCAACCCTATTTGAGAAAGTTTGAAAGACACAGTTAAGTAGGCAACAGTGGTTTGAAAGGCGTTCGAAAGTTGTTACCAATGACAACAGTTTGAGAAGCTTTAGATTCATGCTGACAAATGTCAGAAAACAATGGAAGGAAAAACAAGAACAAATCCGGTCTCAACAAAAAACAAACCAATATAGTTTGTTGTTGCTATAGCAGAAAAACAATAGAAAAAAAACAATGAAAATATATATGTATGATATTTAAAAAAGGATTATTTCAGCGCTTTCTTGCCTTATAGTTGTATAAATCCAACGATGGTCACAAGTAAAGCACGGCAAGTCCAAAAGAAATTAATTTGAATTGAATTATGCGCGAAATTCGGTATAAAATAAAACATTACGCAACAAGAAAAAAGCACGTCTTTCGGCAAGAACAGTTTGACAGTTTAAGCGGATAGTTTTTTTAACTTGAACTGTATAAATAAAATAAACTGGCCATTTCAGGACTTTCACCGAACTTCTTATGATCAAATTGTGTTGTGCGTGTTATTTAATATTTGGACACAATTGATCGAAAACTGGACCGACTAGTTTTATGGCGACTCCGAACACCTGATGTGAATGTTCCCAAGAAGCTTTACATGTCATTATTTACTCTCCGAGGTTTGCCATTGTCTGCAGAGAGGTGACGACCGAACAGATAAATTAATTCAATTGAAAAAACTTTCTGTGTAAAATGGAATTGAACCAGGGTTCTCTGGCGTATGGGTCATGCATTCTACCCACTGTGCCACGGCCGCCACTTGTGACTTGAACTTGCCTTGAACTAAAAAAAAAACAAACAAAGAAATTTTTTGCATTGTTTTAAGAGAAAAACTTCCCTTGAACGGAATGACCAGAATTTTCAAGGCCCATTTTAATTCAATGAATCATGCTTAGAAATCTATAAAAACATTGCGTACAAGGGAAATAATAATCTTTTCAAAACATGAAGTGTATTTGGTTAGCAAAGAATCCTAAAAATAAATAACTATGGCGGAGGGGTACGGGGCCGGGGTGATGGGTGACGTAAGCGATCCGCCACGATACGTATGCTCAGCTGCACTGCAACTATAAGATAATCAAAATATAAATATCAACAGATTTGAGCAGTTAATTCATGTTCCTCTGTGAAAATATCTGCAAAGATTTCCTGAATTCTATTTTTTTTTATGTTATTCCATGAACAAGGATTTCATGGACATTATGTTCGAATAAGGTCCAAATTGTATTTTTTTTATGATGAAATAATTTGCCCTTATACGGAATGTTGTGTTTTTACCTTCCGTACAAGGGCAAACCATTTCATCACAAGGAGTTTGAAATTTCTGAACTTTTTGGGAATGAACAAAAATTCGGGCGTTTTTTCATTATTTTAATTTGGTAAAAATGCCCGATTTTTTTTCGGGCATAAATTCCAATATTTTTTCGGGTCTTTTTTCCAAATATTTGAAATGGAAGAAAGACCCGAAAAAACGCTCAAAAACATGACAAAATCACCCGAAATTTGGGGTATTTTTTCCTCGGAACTAATGCCCGATTTTGTCTGGAGAATTTCCGGCTTTTTACCATTTTTTTTTTCGGGCGTAAGTTCATTCGGTGTAACTTTCGGGAGCCTCAATTAACGTATTGAGTACCGTATTTAAATGGCTTACTGGTACTCCAGATCATGACAATTTTAAAATTGTTTCAGACAAAATGAATGATGTTCTGGAAAACAACAATGAACAAATTGTTATAAATAGATTAATCAAGAAAAAAATCAACGAAGTAATCAATAGAACTAATACGGTGGTGAATTCCCGGTGGTCTTTTCCCGTACTTGCAAGTTTGTGAAAACTTTCGAAAACTTGCACAAGTTTTCACTAAATTGCGTTCCCGTACACCAAAAACTTGCAAAAGAGAGGGACAATGAGAGAGTAAGACATTTCCCCTCCTTGCGAAAAGTTGCAAGTCTCTGCTACACAAATTTCGTGTAGTAAAAACTTGCAAGTTGTCATGTGTTGGCAGAAATGTCAAAATTTACGCTAGAATAAAAAAAAACAGATGGACAAGTGGATCATGTATAAATTTGAGCTAAAAATGGAAAATAAAAAGACAAATATTTAAGTTAATTGTTCGCCAGGTACATATAGCTATATATTTAATCAATTAGTGCAGCTGATTTATCAGATATTGTCGAAATCTTCAAAAATATTTTTTCATTTAATTAGCCAAATGTTTGTCCAACATATGTTTGATCAAAAGTTGCAAGTTTTTACTAAAAAGCGTTCCCGTACTTTTTAGCATTTTTATTGCTCAGAGACAAATTTTCTGCTTACTCTCTTGAATTTTGCAACTTGCTACAAAAGTACGGGAACAGACCTGTTGTTAAATCATATTAAGTTAGGAAAGATGTAACAAATTTATTAAAAATTTAACTTAAAGTTGTTAAAGAAAAACTTATAAATGTAGACTATGCAATTCAGTGGTCAAAAGCTGGAAGTATTAATTCATTTATACTATCGGACCTAGAGTTCAAAGAATGTTTTGGAAAAGAAAACATGCCTTATGTAAATTTAATTGAAGCTATGGAATACGGAGAAGTAAAAATACCTTCAAATAAAAAAACATTAATTTATATTAACGGCTTTCCAAAAACAAATGAAGAAAATTATAAAAAACTTATTGTAAAAGCCATAAAAAGAAATAATCTATATATATAAAAATCAAATGCGTGTGCGTTAGTCTTGCTAAGGCTCAGAAACGAATCGGCCGATTTTAATAATTCTTTTTTTGTATTGTTTGCCTCTTAATACAAATGTAGTTTAGAAAACAAAAAAACTTACAAAAAACTCGAAGGAACAGCGGAAAAATCGAAAAAAAATCGAAATTGGTAATTTTGTATGGGAATTGCCACATCAGATTACTTTAAATAACCAACAAAACTTAACTGCTGGACGGATTTAACTCAAATTCGGCACACACATTACTTGAAGTCCAGATTTGGTTATGGCATACTTAGTTTTGATCTTCTCTCTTCCCCCTTTTACAAGAAATGCAAATTATCCTACTAGCGTACTTTTATTAGCGAAACTGTTCGTATAATTAATTCAAAGAAAATTCTGTTATATTAACCCCAAAAACATTCTCATATCTTCAAAATTGCATAAAATTTTAGTACAGCGTCTTTTTCTAATAACATCGTTTCCTTAGAAAAACAAAAAACTATCAGAAATTTGTATTTCTTACTTTCGTAAAATAACTCCGTTGTTTTTGAATATATTTTATTCAACTTCTTTTCGTTGATAAATTCAATTTAAGCACTTAATAAACCCTATTTTAAGAAATCTCCAACATATTCACTTTGTACTCCAAAAAGGACACAAAAGCTGTAATTTCAATAAATAAAAAAAAAAAAAATTAAAAATTATCTTCTGAATATATATAAATATCAATTGCCGTGCGTTAGTTTTGCTAAAACTCGGAAATGGCTCGGCCGATTTTAATAATTTTGTTTTGTTCACTTCAATACTGATGTGGTTTAGGAAAAAAGAAAAAAAAAGGAAGAACCCAAAGCGAAAAAATCGAAAGAATTGAAATTGTTTTTGTTTTGTTTTGTTTTTGAATTGTGTTGTTCAGCAATATTTGAAGAATCGAAATTGAGCAAAGTTTCTTCGGTACCATTTCTGGTACCCGAGATATAAAGTCTAATATTAATTTTTTTTGAAAACGTTAAAAAATTGCATTCAAGTATACATTTCTCAAAAATAGGAAAATGCGTATGCAAAAATTATGCTAATTAGTAATTCGGCAACTTTAAGGAATACGCTTACAGTATAATCAAGACCACCAAAATTTAGACTATTAGGTAACAGTCAAAAGTTATGTGCTATCTCGATTACAACTTTTGCTTCGAATATCCTTCACACAGGCCACTGTGGATAAGAATCGTGAGTGGCATCGTGTTTACCAATATATTGTTAGTTTAAGCTTATACTTACTTTTGCTTTAAGACATAAGTAGTTTTTTTTTATAAAAGTCAAATCATTTTAAGGTTGTAGCGGATGTATTATTTCAAACTATTTTTATTTTTACTTTTATACATTTTGTTATTTACAATAGATAATAATTATAATTAAATAATAATTGAAGTTAAATTAAATATGAATTGTTAGTTTTAAGTTTCAATTTTATTGCCACTGCTGTATTTATTGCATTGAGCATAATTTTATTTTTAAAGCTATTGTTTAAAGATCTTTATAAACCGGTCTTTCTTATTTCTCATGTACTTGCGCTCACTAACGTTTATGCTAAAACTAGTCGCTTGTTAATCTCTCTCTTTAACTTTTAACTAAAATGTTCTCTTGAGTAAAGTAAGATTAAAATTATATGCTTGTACACATATTCCTTATGCTCAAAGTTTAATTATATGTTTACTCTTTTTTTTCTAATATGTTCATGCTCAAATTATTGTTTAAATATTGAACGCACACTAAATTTTGGATCATTCGCATCAAGACTTCTTGTAATAAAGACCTCAATATAAAAAAATACAAACTTGCCTTTCAATTACATTAATATAAAAATCTGAAAGTACTAAGACGCAAGTAGACAAACTTGGCTCTTGCGGCTGGTACTATATAACAAAAAAAAACCCTTTACAACGAGGACGGGATAACCGGACCGTTGATAAATTAAAACATTAAATTCTTTTGTAATTCTTAACAATTGGCGCCCAACTCAAAAACCTGCGGAAAAAAAAACATTTAAAAATATTGAATTGCAATTCTTTAAAAGTAATAATTTATAAAAATAAGCCGTCGACAATTTTCCGTTGCAGTTACCACCGTTAGTTGGAGCTTTAGCTGCAGGTGCAGAGGGCCACACTGGTGTTGTTGTTGCACAATTTTTCGAAGTTGCGGTTGTTTGTTCTTTCATCGGTGTTGTTGTTGTTGCACAATTTTTCGAAGTTGCGGTTGTTTGATTTTTCATCGGTGTTGTTGTTGTGTTTTGAGGATAGCTGCTTGCATATCATATCTGAACAAAAATTTTTGGTTTTAGTAACCAGTAAATATTAAAAGTACTAGGTGAACCTTTTACGAAGAAACTTTTAAGATGCGAAGAAGCCCACGCAATACACCGACGAGTGGAAACGCTGGTACTTCAAATGAAGCGAATATAGCAAACAGCCAGCAAAATCAAAATATTATTGCTCAAGGTAATGGGCCAGTTAACATAAATTTAACAGAGTTTCAGTTTAGGGAGTTATTAGGAGGTCTAAGTATAAGGCGAGAAAACATATCTACGTTTAGCACATGTACTGCTCGTTTTAGTGGTAAAAGGTTCACTACAAATGTTGAAGATTTTTTAGCCACTATCTTGGTTTATAAAGAAGCTGAATGCATTTCTACTACAGTCATATTTGAAAATATTATTATTTAACTTTTATAAAAGGCATTGAAAAACATTGGTTTGAATAGAAATAAATTGAAACATAAAAAAAAAATCTGTGGATGTGTAGCCGAGTTATTGACCAAAAAAGTTTTAAAATTGTAAAAAAAGACATTTTTAAGATTTTGAGGCGCAATATGCAGTTTTTTCGGGTAAGTTTGTGTAAGGTGATCTGACAACTCTATCATAGAACATCCTAGAAGCGTCGTTCAGTTGGTTTTAGAAACGAGTACCGTTCACGCACGCGCTTGTAAAAGTTCTCATCATAGTTCATGTTCTTAAATATTTTAACTATATTAATATAATCTTTTGTATTGGATATATTTAACAATTAAAAACTTTAAAAAATAACTTAATTGAATGTTCAATTTATTCGTCTTTTACATTTGTTTTGTATTTTTTCAATAATTCAATAGCTACAACTTTGCTTTAAACACCAAAACAATATTTCCTACGATTAACCGTAAAACAGCCATGTCAAAATATAGAAAAAGTGCTCGAATCCACTTTGAGCCAAAAAATGGATGACATCGTTAATCTCTTATTTGAACATAAGTAGGCAAAATTAATGATGCAGAATTCCTAGTTTTGGCAAGTTCTTTCACGAGAGAATATCAAACTTAAGTCCCAAAACGATGACCTCAAAAAAGTTGCATGGTGTAATAATCTTTTCTTATTTACTTGCGTTGATTTATGTTAAATTATTTTTAAGAATTCCGCGCTTTTTACTTTGTTCAATTTTGTTGTGCAGAGTAATGAAATATTAATCAATATTCACCATAAAATTCCTCGCAAAAAAGCTAAGTAATTATATTATTTTAAATGGTATTTAAACCATAAGGATTTCTTTCGGTAGATATTGATTATTATTTTGAATGTGAATAATTTCGTAGAAATAAATTTATTTTCTTATTTTAATGGTTGCCGACATAAGGAACAAAATTTTTTGACGATACCTCTGAAATCTGAATTTTTCTATGATTAAGCTCGATTTATAGAAAATGTTATTTTAGCCATCCCTCTTCCCTACTGTTATAAAGAAAATAAGTATAAATTGTATATACTCAGTTGTCGGCATTGCATCGAGTAGTTTATGACCTGCCGAGTATAGGACAATAAGTTTTCTAATGTCGGCATTAGATTTTCTTCCTCATTTTATTTAAACTTCTAGGCCTTAAGGTTCCGAAATGGGAATGCATTTTGAGTTCGCAAAGTTAATTATAATTTCTTAGCATTTAAGTCATTATATGCCTTTTGGGATATTCGTAATATTACGACTAAAAGAAAAAGACCAATTCGCCAATATTCCGAAGAATCCCTACAAAGTGCTTTAAAGGACATAAGAGAAGGTTCAACATCAATAATAGGAGCTATATGGTGTGCCACGTTCGACTATACAAGATCGAATTCATGACCATATTGCAGAAGGTTTTAGAAGAATGGTTCCACCAGCAGTATTATCAAATGCTGAAGAAAAACGTTTGATAAAATGGTGTCACGACCTACCGAAATGTGAATTTCCACTAAAAATTGACGACTTGCTGAATACTGTTCAATCAATCATAAAATAATATGGACGAATTACACCATTTCTAAATGGTCGCCATGGAAGGAAGTGGTACTCATGTTTTTTGAAACGACATCCTAGCTTAGCTCTTAGAGAAGCAGAAGGAATCAGCAAAGAGCGAGCAGTTATTACTGAAGAGTGCATTAGGACATGGTTTGCAGACTTAAAAAACTTTCTCACCGAAGAAAATCCCATATTTTGACTTATTCATTACAGGAAAAGTTTTGGCTCCAAAGGGATATAGCAATGTGTATTCTATTCATCGCGGCAATGAAAAAGAAACCGTGACTGTACTACTACTTTTTTCAGCAAATGCCAAGACAGTAGTCCCAATGGTAGTCTTTCCATATGAGCGACGACCAAAAGAAGTGGTGGACAGCCTGCTAGAGAATTGGTTCCTAGAAAAGTCAGAAACAGGATGGATGGTAAGTGAAAAATTTCTGAATATGTCGCGTAAGTAATTGGCTAAATGAAAACAATGTGTAAAGGCCCATTCTGCTGTTTGTATATGGTCATAAATCACATATGACAATGGAGTTAAGCCAATTTTGTCAATCGAATGAATTCTTTTGTATGGACTACCTCTAAATACTACACACATAATGCAACCAGCCGTGTATGTTTTTAAACCTCTCAAATCAGAATGGAAGGAAACCGTAAAGAATTGGCAAATGAAGACCGAAAACACAAATAAAGTTATTAAAAAATCTAACTTTTGCCCCCTACTTCTTACGGTTCTTATTAACTTGAATATCACTGTTCCATGTGATATTCACCATAAAGAATGGTTTCATGGAATGGTTTGTACCCTTTCAATCCAGACAATGTAGATTATTATTTTTTTTTTTTATTTATTTATTGAAATGCTAAGCCCTAAGGCTTTATAGCATTTTAAAAAATTAACTTATATACTTAACAATTCATGACACATTAGATTATAATTTAAAGGATTACAGATTTAATATATAATAGTAAAAATAAATTGCCAGGTATAATGTTAGGTTGTATATATTCCGGATTAACATCTTAGTATTAAATGATCACTGATTAGAGCAGTGCTCACATATGCGAGGCTGATAATCAAGTTCTATGTGTGTAGATTTATGTAAACAGGGATTAGAGTAAAGCTCACATATGCAAGGGTAGACGGACGGGGTCTACCTCCGGCATATGCCAGGCGAGACGGACATGGTCTCGCTCTCGATAATCATTTTTGAATTTAATCAGCTTGGTGTAAATTGCCAGGTATGATGTTAAGTTGCATATTCCGGATCACATCTTGATATTTACTATATCAATTGATTAGAGCATCGCTCCCATATGTGAGGCTGATAATCAAATACTATTCTAATGTGTGCAGATTAATGTAAACAGGGATTAGAGCAAAGCTCACATATGCAAGGGTAGACGGACGGGGTCTACCTCCGGCATATGCCAGATATCTGGATAATCATGTTTAAATTTAATCAGCTTGATATTAGCCGTGTTTTATTCGTACTGGTTTAACCAAAAATGTTCTAAATTACATGCAGAACACTAACAAAAAGATGAACCTGCTCAGTAGCTGGATCATCTTGTTAAACTTGTTTTCGTTCCGCTACTGCGCTATAGATGTCGTAGTTTACTTGTGTTTTCATTGATTTATAGTCACCCTTTGCTGTCAAAGGAAACAGCTGTTCTTAGTTGTTTGCAATTAATAAATAAAAATGGATGCAAAAGAGTCGTAATTTTATTGCCCCAAGCGGTCAATGTTCCAAGCTCCAGTGTCCCAAGCGGTCAAGGCTCCAAGCTCCAATGTCCCAAGCGGTCAAGAGAAAAACTTAAAAAAGTTTAACTAATGCGATCTATTCGTTCATCAGGTTAAACCAGAACGAATAAAACGCGGCTATTATTGCCAAACATAGCCAGGAAAATATAAAGTATTCTTGTGAGAGCATAATCCAAATCAGCATCGGTACTGGAGATAATCTAGAATTTTAAGTTTCATTGAGTATATGGATTCATTTAACGAAATTACATCTGAAACAAAATTAAAGTCACCACAAGCACTTCTCAGCGGTTCATTTTGCAAGTAGTTTGTTCTACAAAAGTTCATGTAAAGTAACTCAAAAGAACTTTAGGACGAATAGGAATATTAAAGTAAATTTTACTTAATAAATAGGGACTATCAACAAATCCATGCAGAAGTTTAACAATCCAGCTAAAATTAAGCATAGTTCTCCGATTTTTTAAAGTAGGAAGATTTAATAGCTGTAATCGATATTCATAAGGTGGAAGTCAGTTCTACAGTACAAATTGCTTAAGCAGATCAGAAGAAATTTTTTCTGAACTGATTCAATGTCGTCAATGTAACAACCATATCGAGGACACCATACAATTGAGGCCTATTCTAAGATAGGCCGCACTAGTGAAGTGAACAAAGATTTCGTAATAAGGGGATCATTAAACTCTTTTGCCCATCGTTTGATAAATCCTAGGGTACTATTTGCTCTATTTTTTATTTTAGTTATATGAATATGAAAGCGAAGTTTAGGATCCATGGTAACTCCAAGATCATGAAAACTACCTAAAGATTCTAGTGTGTAATCGCAGATTTTGTACGTGCTTCTAAGCCATGGCTTACGCGAGAAGGCCATGTGCTTACATTTTTTCATATTGAGATTCATATGATTCATTTTGCACCAGTTATAAAGATTATTGATGTCAATTTGTAAGAATTTGGCGTCATTTTCATTTTTGTAAGAAAGAAATAGTTTGACGTCGTCAGCGTACATCAAGACGTTAGAATGCATTATTATAGTTGGCAAATCATTTATGAAAAGTAGAAAGAGAAGAGGCCTGATGTGACTCCCTTGGGGCACTCCTTATAAAACAGATTGAGTTCTATTACTGAGATACGATTCAATCCACCTTAGCAGCTGTATGGGAAATCCGATAAGAGATAATTTTAAAATTAAGAGTTTGTGATTTACAACATCAAAAGCTTTACTAAAATCCGTATAGATGACATCTGTCTGGTTTTTCCAAAATTCTCTATGGTCTTAGATGTAAATTCAAGTAGGTAAGTGACAGTCGATTTTCCAGAAAGAAATCCATGTTGACATGGAGACATCAAAGACTTTACACTATGTGATAATTGTGATGTAACAATTGCCTCAAAAAGTTTGGGCAAAGTACTTAATTTAGCAATTCCACGATAATTATCAATTAAATACCTGTTATCAGATTTATGAATAATAAATGAAGATTTCCATGCAGCTGGAAAATAACAATATTTTAAAGAAGAAGTAAAAAGTAAAGTGATAGGCGTTACTAATTCTTCGCAACAGTATTTCAATATGCATGAGGGTATGTTGTTGGGACCGCTTTTATAAGAAGATTTAAGATCTCTTAAGAAGGCTAGAACTGTACTGGTATCAACTATTGGGAGACAAATATCACCAGATTGAACATAATGGGAATATGTGCCCTTATTGAAAGAAGATAATGAATAAGTCGACTTAAAAAAATCAGCAAAAAGGTTGCAGATACTATTGTCATTATCGGATTCCACATTATTGTATTTCATAAAAGAAGGATATGAATCAATTTTGCGTTTTGTGTTAACAAAGCTCCAGAATGATTTTGCATCAGACTTAATGTTTAATTTTACTTGTGTGAGGTAGGTGTTATAGGATTGCTTGCACAACTGTTGGTAACTATATTTAGTTGAAGTATAACGTGCAATATCACATATGTTATGTGTTTTTTGATATTTTTTATAATATTTAGTTTTCAAGTTTCTCAATTTTCGTAAGTCATTGGTATACCATACGGGGCCAGAAATTATAGAGGCTTTTCCAATCCATGAGCGTTGAGCTAAACGCATAGACCGCGGCATCCAGATTCTGTGATGATAAGCATTTTGTATTTAGATTCAGTATAGGTGATACTAAGTGTGTTAAAAATAAATTAGAAATATTAACCGAAGATCTTCATGGAACTAATGAACATTTTAATGAATGAGTTATAAAATTGTGGCATTTTATTATGTTTATTTAATTTTATAATTCTTAAAAAACATATTTTTTAAGAATTATTTTTTGAGCTTTATGCCAAATAATAAAATAATAAACATGTAAATAATAAAATAATAAACATCTACTTTAAAAAAAAACCTTCTTCACGCCTTCTATGGTTTAATACCAACAAAATATTGGAACCTAGATGGACACGTGATAAAGAAGTAAACAAAGAGCGCAACAGAAAAATCTTTGCAGAATCAATGCAAAAAAAGAGTAGAAAAACACTGCTTTGGTAAAGTGAATAGCGCTTCTATAATTTCGCTTTGGTTTGACTGCTGTTGAGCTTATTAGCTTTTCAAAGTTAGTGGACAGAGACTACTGATGAGTCGGAGTAGCGTCCAACGAAACCATGGTATAGTCTGCTCGGTTCGTTCTGCAAAGAACTTTTGTTGTTGTAGCAACCTATTGCTTCATGAATTATTTGGCATGAAGCTCAAAATATAATTCTTAAGAAATATGTTTTTTAAGAATTATAAAATTATATAAACATTTTAATGAATATGATACTGATATAGCCATTCGAGTAATTAACTCGATAGCTCCTAGTTTACGTGACTATGGAATCAATGCGGATCTTATTGTTGAAGATATTGAGGCTTAAAAAAAAGTGGAAAACCAAAATGTTGAAATATTAAGCGATATCACGGTTCAGTCAGGTACATACGTAATCAACGCGGAAGGAGTTTTGGAAATGGCTTCAACAAATTTAGCTACAACTAATTATGACATCTCATTTCAGTCTATTACTTGTCCGGCTCCAAATTCACCAATCAAAAACAGTACAACTCAAAATGACAACTCATTTAAACCTATTAGCAGTTTATCTCCAATTCAAGGTAATTTTTACCGCCACTGCTTTCATATATTGTTTTCTATTATATATTTGCCAAAACTTCAAATTTATCTCAGACAACTGTTCATATTAACAAGAGTAAATATATACTCAAAATAATGAGGCGATGTGATGCAGTTATGAGACAAAAGAACATTTGAAGGTTGATCATTGTAGTTCAGTCAATCATAAAGTAAAGTCTTAATCTGAATTTCTTACGTTTTAAAATAAAATAAATTTGTCTAATTTTCTTCACTAAAAAAGTATGTACAGAAAAAATATTTTATAATCAAGTGAATTTTATGTAACTTTATTGCTATGTAATAATTCTTAGGAATTTCAACATCCGAAATATTGAAGTCAATAAATCATTGAAATCCTTATTTGCTACAATCAATTAATCGGTGTTTAAAATCAACGAAGACTTAACGCAGAAGCCCATTCTTCTGCTTACATTTATTAAAATTCTTTTTTATTGCGATTTATTTGGATAATTGGTGCTACTTAATCTTGGACTAATCTGGTGCCAACAACAGCTATAGCCAATTTTTCATTCACAGCGAACTCTTTCCTGCAGTGAGTATACAATGAGTACTTCTAATTTACAGGGTCAACAATCCAACCATACAACACCATCATCCCATTTGAGCTCAAAATCGCTAACTCCAAATACGCTTCGTCTTTCGAGCCACGCTTCAAACAGTTCTCAAACGTCACAGTCACTTCGAAAAACACTTGAGCTACAGCAACTTGAAGAGGAACGCCAGCTAAAATTAGAGTTTCTTAAGGCAAAGTTTAAAGAAGACCAAGAATTTTTAAAACAAAAGTACAAGGTTCTTGAAAAAGAAACAAATGATTCGGATAATGGCAGCCAGGCGGCGGTTCCTCGCGCCAACTGAAGACCTTAATCAACAATCTCAAATGCAAAATATGCATATAACCTCACAAATTGCTACGTCACTAAATACCAAATGCCGAAGTGAAAGAGACCTGCTTGGCGAACCAAAAGCAAGTACAAGAACTGCTACTGGACATTCTAACTCTAACACTCTTGCTGCATCAATGATGACTCGGACTATAGCTGCTGCTGCAAAGAAGCCATTACACGAAGAAGCATGGAATCAAAATACAGAACATCTAATGCCTTTGCAAGGTAAGGAGCCGGAAAATTTAACATCACATACTGGACTTGTAAGCTTCGCACAAGGCACCGCAAAGATTAATTCTACTAATTGTAATGTTCCCGCATCAGTAATAGAGCCGTACAGTGGTCCAGCTCAATCACGATCCGATGAAGTAACGCATCTGAACTACACCATGCAAAATAATTTAACGGCGCAGCAAATAAATGCTCGGCAGTCGGTACCACGTGAACTTCCAATCTTCTCCGGTAGGCCAGAAGAATGGCCCATCTTCAGCGCAACATATGACTGGTCAACAACCGTTTGTGGATTAACAGATGCTGAGAATCTAATTCAGCTTCAAAGATCTCTGAAAGGATATGTTTACAATGCGGTGCAACATATCTTAATTCACCCTTCATGTGTGCCTACTACAATAGCAACTTTAAAAATTTTGTTTGGACAGCCTGAAAAAATTCTGAATTCTATAAAATACAAAATAAAGGCTATGCCTTCAATAAATCACAACAGACTGGAAACGTTTACTACTTTTGCTGTCAATGTTAAAGGTCTACACGCAACAATAGAAGCATGTGGGCTACATAACGAATTGGGAAACTCTTCTCTTTTACAGGAATTAATTGTTAAACTGGCACCATCCCTACAATTGACTTGGGGAACATTTAAACTAAATTTATTGAAACAAAATAAGTTCCCAAATCTTACTACTTTTTCGGACTGGATGTTTGAATATGGCATTTCAGCAAGTAGTGTAAATATACATGATGTTCAACTGACAGGTAGCAATAAGAACAACAAAGCTTTCATACACTCTCACTTCGAACAAGAAAAAAAATGTTGTGTTTGTAACGGCAGCTGCAACAATGTTGCGGAGTGTCAACGATTCCTTAAGCTTGATCGTGCTGCACGCTGGATTTCTGTTCGTCAACATAATCTTTGTAAACAATGTCTCCAGCAACATGTTGTCAGTAGAGAGTGCAAAAGAAAAGTATGCGGTGTTGATGGCTGTCAATACAAACATCATGCCCTTATACATCGATTTTTTGACAACTTGAAAGAAGACCAGCAACATCAAGAGCAACAAGTAAGAACAAACAGCTGTAACGCACATTGCAAAAGAAGTGCAAGTATTTTATTTAGAATTTTAGCTATTACAATATTTGGAAAAAATAATAAAGTTGTTAAAACTTTCGCCTTTATTGATGAGGGGTCGTCCGTCACTTTAATGGACCAAGAAATCGCTGATGTTCTTAACTTAAATGGAATATCAGAGCCACTTTGTTTAAAGTGGACCGGTGATATGCATAGAACAGAAAACTCGTCACAGCTGGTAAATGTTAAAATTGCTGGACCAAATCAGCGTGAAATAAATATTAATATTCACACAGTTAACAAACTATCTCTTCCAATGCAGACTCTCAACTATGAGAAATTAAGCGAGTGCTACCATCACATTAGGAATTTGCCAATATCAAGCTACAATGATGCGGTTCCTAGACTACTTATCGGCATAGACCATTGGAAGTTAGGACTTCCGCAAACCATAAAAGAAGGTAAAATTAATGAACCTATAGCTGTGAAAACGTTACTCGGCTGGCACATTTATGGAACAGTTGCTGAAAGTAAAGGGATGCGTGAGTATCAACATTTTCATATATGCGAATGTTCCCAACAAAACGATATCGACCTGCATGATATGATGAAAAAATTTTATTCAATTGAAAGTTTAGGCATAACGTCAACTCAAAAGCCACTTGCTAGCATAGAAGATGAGCGCGCATTGAATCTACTGAAAAAATATACTCTTCAAACTGCCAACGGCCATTTCGAAACTTGTCTTTTATGGCGTTTTGAAAGTTTTCAATTGCCGGATAGCTACGAAATGGCTAAACATCGTCTTCGGTGCTTAGAAAAGAAGTTCGAACGTGAGCCACAGCTTCAGGAAATCTTCCACAATACTATTACTGAGTACTTGAAAAAAGGATATATCCGTAAGTTAACAAAAATTGAGATAAGTCAAAGCGTGAGCCACAGCTTCAGGAAATCTTCCACAATACTATTACTGAGTACTTGAAAAAAGGATATATCCGTAAGTTAACAAAAATTGAGATAAGTCAAAGCAAGCAGCAGCGTATTTGGTATCTACCCATATTTGCAGTTTTTAATAAGAACAAGCCAGGCAAATCACGCATAGTTTGGGATGCTGCAGCCAAATCAAAAGGCGTTTCATTAAACACTTTTTTATTGAAAGGTCCTGATTTACTTGTTTCTCATCCCGCAATTTTACATCGATTTAGGCAAAAGTCTGTCGCCATATCAGCGGATATCCAGGAAATGTTTCATCAGGTCTTGATTCGACCTGAGGATCAAAACGCGCAGTGATTTCTATGGCGCGGTGGTGACATCTCAACCGAATCTGATATCTATATTATAAACGTGATGACTTTTGGCGCAGCTTGTTCACCATGCACCTCGCAATATACTAAAAACTTTAATGCTGAGCGTTTTGAAACAAGCCATGCACAAGCAGTTGAAACAGTTAAAGCTAATCATTATGTTGATGACTATCTCGATTCTGTTGATACTGAATTTCAAGCGATTGAATTGGCACAAGATGTAAAATATATCCACAAAGAAGGTGGCTTTAACATTCGTAATTGGTGCTCAAATGCGAAAGCAGTCTTAAGTGCATTAGGGGAACCAGGCCATGTTAATAAGATTGACATTGGTGGTGACAGTGGTACAGAAAAGGTTCTCGGTATATTCTGGATTCCTAGCGAAGATGTTATAACATTTAAACTATCGCCTTTGTTGTGGCAAAGAGAATTTTTTAATGGTAGGAAGACGCCGACAAAACGTGAGATGCTAAGCATAGTCATGTCTATCTATGATCCACTTGGTCTAGTGAGCAATATTTTAATATATGGCAAGATTTTGGTGCAGAATGTGTGGTGCAGTGCAGGTACCTGGGATGATGAAATACCGTCTGACTTAGCCAAAAAATGGTTGCAATGGCTCCCTGATTTACCAAAGTTAGAAAACGTAAAAATACCTAGATGCTACTTAAAAAGTCATGCAAATTACGACGGAGCTGATGTTCAATTACATACGTTTGTCGATGCTAGCGATATTGCCTATGCTGCTGTGTGCTACATGCGCATATCTAAAGATGATATCATTGAGTGCTCCCTAATTGGCTCAAAATCAAGAGTGGCACCTCTTAAACAGGTTTCAATTCCCAGACTTGAACTAATGGCAGCTTTGGTAGGTGCTCGTCTTGCAAATTTGATAATAGAGTCACATTCAATAAAAATCAACAGAAAAATATTTTGGTCCGATGCTAAAACAGTGCTCAGCTGGTTGCACTCAGACAGCCGCCAATATCATCAATTTGTAGCAGTACGTGTTGGTGAAATTTTGGAGACTACGGATCTCCATGAATGGAAATGGATATCTACAAAGCTTAACGTTGCAGATGAATCGACCAAATTGCATAAGACAAGTGAGTCATCTCCATACAGTTGTTGGTTTAACGGCTCAGAATTTCTAAATCGACCAGAATGCGAATGGCCAGTAGAAAAAGACAAGTTGGAAACCACAAACGTCGAACTTAAAAAATTTGTTTTCACCATATCTACAAATAAAACGCTTATCGACGCTAACAGATTTTCAAATTGGACTCGTATACAAAGAACAGCCGCTTATGTTTTACGTTATACTCAAAACTTAAGAAGAAAATTATTAAGCCAGGAGATACTGCTTGGAGAGCTGAATAAAGCTGAGCTTGAAAAGGCAGAGTTTCTGTTATATCGGTAAGCCCAAAGTGAGGGTTACTCTGAAGAAATACGGATTCTAAAAATTCAGCATCAGTTACCAAAGTCATCTACCTTGTACAAATTATCGGCATTTCTCGATGCGAATTGTGTACTAAGAGTTGATAGCAGAATTGTGTCAGTATCAGGCGACCGTCAGCATCCAGTGATTCTTCCAAGAAATAATCGAATTTCAAGTCTAATTGTAAACCACTTTCATAGGAAGTTTCACCATCTAAATTATGAGACAACGATAAACGAATTACGCCAATATTTTTATATTCCACGTCTGAGAGCCACTGTTAAGGCGATTCTTAAAGCGTGTCAAACTTGTAAAATCTTAAAAGCAATGCCTAGAACTCCTATAATGGCTAGGTTGCCACAAGCGCGAATTACGCCATACGTCGTATCATTCACCTATACCGGTCTCGATTTTTTCGGCCCAATCTATGTCACCGGGAATCGACATAGAGAAAAGCGATAAGCACTCTTTAACTACCAGCTCCTGCATTTTGTCCATAAGAAATTTCATTGCACGACGTGGGACGCCTAGAGAATTTTATAGTGATAACGCTACTAATTTTGTCGGAGCTGAACGAGATCTGCGCGAAGCCTTAGCAGTGATTGATAAAGACATGCTTATTCGCAATTTCACTACAGCTACCACATCTTGGAATTTCATACCACCAGCAGCACCTCACATGGGTGGTGCTTGGGAACGTCTTGTGCGCTCAGTTAAAACAGTATTTTATAAAATAACGCCGACGAGAGCTCCATCTGATGAATTGTTATACAGCATGATGGCGGAAGTGGAAAATATTATCAATTCTCGTCCGTTGTCATATGAACCAATTGAAAATGATCAAGAAGAAGCACTGACTCCAAATCATTTTTTGTTGGGCTGCTCGAATGGTATGAAGCCCATCGCGATCTTCGATGATAACTGCTATATATTACGCAATACTTGGCTAACATCACAACAGTATGCACAGCATTTCTGGGAACGGTGGATTAAAGAATATTTGCCATGTCTCACACGCCGCACGAAGTGGCACGGAAAAGAGAAGCCGATTTGTGCTGGAGATCTGGTTGTGATTGTTGACCCTGGCTCTCCACGGAATGTATGGTTACGAGGTAGAGTATTGAGGACAAAAGTTGCAGCCGATGAACAAGTTCGAAGTGCGACTGTGCAAACCACTCAAGGAGTTCTCGAGAGACCAGCAATTAAACTGGCCGTTTTGGACGTGGCTATCGAAAAGGAGTAAGCCTTCGAGTCTTTCTTGTCTTACTGGGAGAGGGTGTTACCGCCACTGCTTTCATATATTGTTTTCTATTATATATTTGCCAAAACTTCAAATTTATCTCAGACAACTGTTCATATTAACAAGAGTAAATATATACTCAAAATAATGAGGCGATGTGATGCAGTTATGAGACAAAAGAACATTTGAAGGTTGATCATTGTAGTTCAGTCAATCATAAAGTAAAGTCTTAATCTGAATTTCTTACGTTTTTAAAATTAAATAAATTTGTCTAATTTTCTTCACTAAAAAAGTATGTACAGAAAAAATATTTTATAATCAAGAGAATTTTATGTAACTTTATTGCTATTTAATAATTCTTAGGAATTTTAACATCCGAAATATTGAAGTCAATAAATCATTGAAATCCTTATTTGCTACAATCAATTAATCGGTGTTTAAAATCAACGAAGACTTAACGCAGAAGCCCATTCTTCTGCTTACAGTAATTTTTTAAATAACCTTTATGCAACTTGTCGCACATATTAAGTATTAATTATACCTGAAAAATCGTACAGGTCCAACATCATAAGTTAAAGACGACGCAACTTTAATGTCACCAACTTTCGAAAAGCATTTATATTTTCCGAAACCATTGAAACATTTGAAACCATCGAAACCCAAATGCTATATCGGCACTTGCAAGGAGGGAGCATATGCAGTCGAAGAAAAATGAGAAAATAGCTAAAGCTGAAGGTATACAAAAACGTAAATTGAAACACCAAAAAAAGAAGAAGGAAAAAGAAATCAGATCAGTAAAAGGTAGAAAAAGAAAACAAAAACAAGTGTGTGGTACCTGTGATGAAGATTTGAACTTTAATGCTGAGAATGATGGGTTAAAAAATGCGGGATGTAATTTTTGTCCTAAGTGTTTCCATCTTAAATGCACTGAATTCAAAAACCAAGCATACAACGAAGTAATTCAAATGGATTTCTTATGTAAAGCATGCAATGATAAAGATGACTAAGTTCGTACTAGTTATTATTTTAAATTTTTTTTTATTTTTTCATCTTCTATTTTTAATAAAATACAATCAATGCATTGAACAATTAAATTAAATTTTAAAGATCCCATCTATATACTTAAATAATTAAATATGTTGGAATGTAAGAAACTTTCATTTATGTTAAGTAAGTAAAAATTTTAATTTCTGTACGATTTTCGTTTTTGCATATCAAAAAAACAAAAAAAATTCCTGCCGAATATAGGGTTAACAAATACCGAATATTGGAAAATGTATGCTGACCACTGGCAAATACGATGCAATTTACAAAATATATAATTTAGTTTAATTTTATACATATGTTTTTGGAAACAGTTAATTTAATCTAAAATAAAAACCCCTATTGAAATCGAATGGCTAGTTCCCAACCTAAAAGCATGTTCACATACGTAAAGACAACAGTTTAAAAAAAAAATTAAGCTACCGACTATTGGTTCACTTACTCTATATATATTTTCTCAATCCCACAGGCGAGTGTGAGCATTTGCCTACCCGTAATAATGATATATACATAACAAGCATAAACTCATATTTTCTTTGCGTAATAGCTATAAAATTAATTGAAAAACATTTGTTTGAATAGAAATAAAGTGAAAAATAAAAAAATAAAAACACATGAATATGTAGCCGAGTTATTGAGAAAAAACGGTTTAAAATGGTAAAAAAGGACATTTTTAAGATTTATATAAGGAGCAATGTGCAGTTGTTTAGGGTAAGTTTGCTTTACATATTTTTTTATCTCTAATTCAATATCTACAACTTTGCTTAATACACCAAAACAATATGTCCTATGATTAACCGCGAAACAACCAAGTCAAAATATCGAAAAAGTGCTTAAAAAAGCACTTTGAGCCAAAAAATAAATGACATCGTTAAAGACTCTAATTTGAACGTAAGTAGGCGAAAGTAATAATGCAGAATTTTTACGTTTGGCAAGTATTTCCAGATCATCAAACCTAAGTCCCAAATCGATTACCTCAAAAAAGTTGCACAGTGTTATAGAACAACATGTACAGTAAGGCGCCTCACTTTCTATGGAGGAAAAAAAAGTTGTCCGGGTCCGCCCCTCAAAATTAGCTTTGGTCTATGTTATGATGATTCCCCAAATAATTTGTCTCTAACGATAGCCGTCAGCTAGCTAGAATGGTTCGAAAAAACCTCTAAAAATCGCGATTTTCTTTTATAAATTTTTTGCCATGATATTTTTAGCACAAAAAATTGTCACAAATAGTGTAAATCAAAGAATTACAGAGTACTGCATCAAAAAATTTGGAAAATTTCCCCTAACACAAGAGATATTTAATTTTTTGCAGTGATTTTTTAATATTTTTTTATTTGCAATTTTCATTAAAGTATGTATAACTCCTCCATCTTTTTCCTGATTTTCAATTCCGAGGTATCATTGGAAAGGTGCTAGCTGCGCTTTTCATTCTTGTCAATAATTTAACCTTATGGGCCTTTTCTATGCGGTCGGATATTAGCCAGATTGACAGAATTTGATCACATTTAAGAGTAAACGTATTACGTTAAGAGTAAACGTAAATCGTATAGATGGAGATTGCACCGACAGAATAAAAAAGGAATATAAGGGCAAATAAGTGGAAAGAATGAAGAGCAGCAGTCAGCACCTTTCTAATGATACCTCGTAATTGAAAATCAGGCAAAAGATGGAGGATTTATACATGTTTTAATAAAAATTGCAAAAAAAAATATGTAAAAAAACATTGCAAAAAAGTACATATCTTTTGTGTCAGGGCAAATTTCCCAAAATTTTTGATGAAGAACTCTATAACTCTTTGAATTACACTATTTGTGACAATTTTTTTACTAAAAATATCATGGCAAAACAGTTATTTCGAACCATTTTAGCTAGCTGACGGCTATCGTTAGAGCCAAAATATTTGGGGAATCATCATAACATAGACCAACGTTTATTTTGAGGGGCTGGCCTGGACAACTTTTTTTTGTGAGGCGCCTTAATGGACAGTAGGGCGTATCGAATTACAATTTTTTTCGAATTTCACATTCTAAGAGGTCTCAAAAGTTGCATGGGGTTGTCAAGATCACCCAAAAATATTTTAAGGAAAAAAAAGGATGTCTTCCTGCCCCGTAAGAACAAAGTTGTTTTTTGAGGAAAACAGTAAAAAATAACGACCTTAAAATGCTTTGACTTTTATACAAAAAACAACGTATGTTTTAAAGCAAAAGTAGGCATAGACTTAAACTAAAAATATATTGGTAAACACGACGCCACTCACGATTCTTATCCACAGTGTCCTGTGTGAATATTCGAAGCAAAAGGTTGTAATCGAGATAGCACAGAAGTTTTAATTGTTACCCAATCATCTAAATTTTGGTGGTATTGATTATGCTGTTAACGTGTTCCTTAAAGTTGCCAAATAAATAATAAGCATAATTTTTGCATATGCATTTTCATATTTTTGAGAAATGTATACTTGAATGCAATTTTTTAACTTTTTCAAAAAAATTATTATTAGATTTTGTATCTCGGGTACCAGAAATGGTACTGAAGAAATTTTACTCAATTTAGATTCTTCAAATATTGTTGTTCAGGAATACCCTTCTAGTTCTGTGCTATCTCGATTACAACTTTTGCTTGGAATATCCTTCGCATAGGACACTGTGGATAAGAATCGTGAGTGGCATCGTATTTACCAATATATTGTTAGTTTAAGCCTATACTTACTTTTGCTTTAAGACATACGTAGTTTTTTTATAAAATTCAAAGCATTTTAAGGACGTTATTTTTTACTGTTTTCATCAAAAAACAACTTTGTCCTTGCAGGGCAAAAAAATCTCTAAATTTTCTCTTTCTTCACAAATTCAGCGACGGAGACACGGTGGCCATAAAGGTGGAGTCAAGTGAGCACCCAATCATTTTGGCCTCATCCTACATGTCATACGAGGAAGCAGACCCACCACCGAAGGCAGTCCGAGATCTATCGACATACGCTAGCACTAGGCACATCTCTATGGTGTTGGGTTGTGACGCCAATGCGCACCACATACAATGGGGCAGCAAGGCTGTAAATAGAAGAGGTGAGTCCATTTTTGATTATCTTCTTACATCTGACTT
Organism: Pherbina coryleti; assembly: GCA_943735915.1. Taxonomy (NCBI): domain Eukaryota; kingdom Metazoa; phylum Arthropoda; class Insecta; order Diptera; family Sciomyzidae; genus Pherbina; species Pherbina coryleti. The sequence continues at coordinate 98,921,914 of OX030950.1, forward strand.
GACATTATGCAATAAGGGGGACCATCCTACATTTCATAATAGAATCAGAGAAGAGATTCTTGACCTCACTTTCTCGCTAGGAAATAACAGGGAAATAGTCAGAAATTGGAGGGTATCTTCTACCGACTCTTTTTCAGATCACTTTAGGATACTCTTTAATATTGACTTTGAGAATACAACTCGCACAGAACCATTTAGAAACCCAAAAAGAAAGAATTGGACTGAATACACTAGATGGCTACAAACTCAGATCACTCACCCATGTAAGGCTGACTTTCCTGACAATATAGCCATTGACAGTGCAGTCAATTTCATCTCAGGGAAAATGAATAAGGCTTTCTGCAAGTTCTGCCCCATCTCCAGGAGTCGCAAACCCAAACAAAATTGGTGGAACAGCGATCTCAAAGCAAGGAGAACTGAGTTTAGAAGTCTGCATAATAAGGCCAAGTTAAGCAAGGAAAATGGAGACTGGGACTCTTATAGAACTGCTCTCAACTCCTATACAAGAGACCTAAGAAGAGCTAAAAGGCAATCGTGAAAATCTTTCTGTGAATCCATTGAGAACACTAGCGAGGCGGCCCGACTACGCAAAATCCTATCAAAGGATCCGGTAGCCCCGGGCTATCTTAAACGCTCAGACAACTCGTGGACGGAAACTTGCCAGGAGACGGTGACACTACTCATGGAAGCACACTTCCCTGGCTGTACTGATGCCGCAATACATGTGAACCCGTACATATCCAGAAGTATCTTCCCAGAAACCCACAATGATATAAAACAAAAAATAAATAACTGTCCATTTCAGCCCTTGAAAGGACTTTGACCTAGCTTCTTATGATCAATTGTGTTGTGCGTGTTATTAAGTTTGTACACAATTGACCGAGAACCGGACCTACATGCTTAACGCCGACTCCAAACGGCGATGAACGGAATTTTCTCGTTCTCAAGAAGCTTTACATGGCATTTTTGATTACTCTCTGAGGTTTGCCATTGTCTGCAGAGAGGTGGCGGCCGTACAAAAAAATTATTTTAATTCAAATAATTTTCTGTCGATGCTGGGGTTCCAACCTGGGTCTCCAAAGTTCTTTGACATAGCGGCCACGCACTTTAACCAACTACGGCACGGACCCACAATGATATACCCAATTTAATAACATAGCACAAAATAGAGTGGGCGATTAAATCTTTCAAGCCGTATAATTCGGCTGGATCCGACGGTATTACCCCTGCTATGCTTCAGCACGCTCTACTGGCTATCTCAACCTACCTTTTAAAAATTTTTAATAGTTGCCTAAGGCTAGGTTACGTGCCTGTAAATTGGAGACAGGTGAAAGTGGTCTTCATACCAAAAGCTGGGAAAGCTACTTACTCCACCGCAAAAGATTATAGACCCATTAGTCTTTCTTCTTTCTAACTGAAAACATTAGAAAGAATTCTGGATCAACACATAAGATCGCTCCTCAATGACCGAAACCTGTGTAGCAAACAACACGCCTACCTTAAAGGTAAGTCGGTGGAAACAGCGCTACACGAGGTAGTTTCGGTAATTGAGAGAAACCTCCACTTCAAAGATTACACTCTAGCTGCCTTTCTTGATATCGAAGGTGCTTTCAACAACGTAAGCACAGACTCAATAAGGGCAGCTCTTGAAAATCTACAAGTGGAAGAAAAGATAACCAAGTGGATTGTTGAAATGCTGAAAAGCAGAATCATCAACACACAAATCGGTAGCAGTAAAAAAAGGAAAACAACTTCAACAGGAACACCTTAAGATGGAGTCATATATCCCTTGCTTTGGATCCTAGTTGTAAACGAACTGCTGAGTACCCTCAGCGAAAAAGGCTTTAAAGTGACAGCATACGCTGACGACGTCGTGCTGCTGGTGGGAGGGAAACATCTCCCAACCATCAGCAACATGATAGAAACAGCACTTAAATAAACTGGCTCGTGGGCAGTACCAAACGGCCTAGGGGTCAACCCCGATAAAACCGAACTGGTGCTATTCACAAAAAGAAATTAAATTGAAAATTTTTGCCTCCCAAAAATAAATGGCAAAACCCTGCAGCTATCCAATAAAGCAAAATATCTCGGAGTAATCCTTGACTGAAAGCTCACTTGGAAAAGCAACACAGAAGAAAGAATTAAGAAAGCAACCAGTGCCTTTTACGCCTGCAAGAAAACCTTCGGCACCAAATGGAGGATGAGACCAGTGTTGCCAGATTAGGGGAATTCCCCCTAGATTAAGGGGTTTTTTAACTGGTTTGAGGAATTTTAGGGGAAATATATCTTTAGGGGTTTTTTAGGGTGACTTCAAATTTTCTAGGGGTTTTTTTAGGGGTATTTGGAAAGTTACCTTTGGAAATAAAGATTTATTACTTTTCCTTAAAACTATGCAAAAAATTTAGGAAAAATACTTTTTACTCCATATTGCGTAAAAAGCAATTTCAGCAACACTTTAAAAAAACAGCTGAATTGGCAACACTTCAAATAAATTACCAATCATTTTCCACTTCACTTCAAACTCGCTTCGCGCACGCTTAACTTACAACTCTGGGTAAATATTAAATACAAAGCAAGTATGGGGAAAACTGACGAAAAGAAAAGGTACGCCCAAAAATATACAAACAAATGGGAGACGGAGCCTGCTTTCAAAGGTAAAAGTAAATTTTAAGGCCAATTTCAGCTTGGACAATTGAAGCTACAAAGCAACTTCCTGAGCTTGTTGAAGACGTCCAACAGCTCAGCCCTTTAAATACATAGGAACACATAAGCAATTTGCATTGCAGTTGCGCTACTCTTCAGCTGCCCCTTGAAGCTGAAGTTTTAACTCAATAAATTTTAAGTTATTTACAACTGTATTTTTGTATGTTTTTCGAAAAAAAATTTTAGGGGAATTTTAGGGGGGTTTGAAATCCAATCTAGGGGTAAATGGTGAGAGGCATCTGGCAACACTGAATGAGACCCAATGTCATCCATTGGATGTACACGGCTATCGTCAGGCCCATACTAACCTATGGCTCGATTGTATGGTGGAAAACCACTGAGAAGACAAGCTACCTTAACTCGCTCTCTAGAGTACAGAGATTGGCCTGTCTAGGAATAACAGGTGCGCAACGATCAACGCCTCAGGCAGGCCTGGAGGTCATATTGAACCTCCTCCCCCTGGACGAGTACATGAAAACCACTGCAACCAAAGCGGCGTTTCGACTTAAGGAAGCTAAACTTTGGAGGCGCTGGACGCATGGACACGCCTCTATACTAACAAAGTATAGTCCTGAGGATCTCGCCACCACCTCCGATTACATCACCCCGGAAATAGACTTCCGGCAGAACATGTCATTATCCTTTCCAAAAAGAGAAGAATGGGATTCGAACCACCCTTTTAGTTAACACGATATCCAGATCTTCACTGATGGATCCAAAATGGAGAATGGCACGGGAGCCGGAATCTACTGTAATGCACTACAAATATCCCTGTCATACAGACTTCCAGATTACTGTAGTGTTTTTCAAGCAGAAATTTTTGCGATCGAGAAAGCAGCTACGACAATCCAATCAAGAACCATCAATCCATCAAGGATTACAATCTTTGTGGACAGCCAGGCTGCGATAAAAGCACTCCGCAGCGAAACAACAAAATCGAAATCTGTACTGAGCTGCCGGCAAGCTCTCACCAGAATCAGTCCTCCCCACAAGATCAATATCTGCTGGGTCCCCGGTCATCGAGACATAGAGGGAAACGAAAAAGCAGACAGATTGGCTATGGAGGGCTCTGAACTGGAAAGTAGTTCTGTGATTGGGTCGATCATGGTTCCAATCGGAGAATTCAAGAAGAAAAGAAGAAAATAAATGATAAAGCCAGAAATAACACAAATAACTCTTGGTCAAATAGAGACGACTGTGTTATCTCTCGCCATCTCTGCCCTAAACTCTGCGAAAAAAGGACCCAATCCCTACATTCAATGAGTAAAAATGAAACTCGCATCTTAATAGGGGTCCTAACGGGGCATTGTTGTATAGGCACAATGGCCTCGCGACTAGGAATCCCGCACCCAGACTTCTGCAGAAGCTGTGGAGATGTCGAGGAAACAGAAACCATCAAGCATCTACTTTGCGAGTGTCCCAATCTCCAACAACGCCGACTTCGCCACATGGGAAGCAGAGTGTACGGAGAACTGCAAGAGCTCGTGGACGTACCACTGATGGATCTTTTCAGATTTATACGGAGCACCGGTTGGTTCGCCCAACCTTGCTGAAGTGACTAAGATTTTTATTTTGGTTTTGCCACATTTAGGTCCACAAACATAGGGAACCACAATGGACCAATAGGCCCCCGTGTAGGCAACATCGGGTTGCCCTTCCCTCTTAACCTTACCTAACCTAACCTTGCGGGGCAGGAAGACATCCTTTTTTTTTCTTAAAATTTTTTTGGGTGATCTTGACAACCCTATGCAACTTTTGAGACCTCTTAGAATTCGATCTAAATTTTTCGATACGCCCTAATGTACAGCAGTCAATAAATGATATTGAAATCAAAAACAATTCATGCTTAAGAGTTGAGAACGAATCTGCTATAGTTAAATGATATGATAAAAAAGAAGGGAGTCAATGAATTTTAAAAAGAAGCACACATTAACAAATGAGAGCAAAAACAATAACAAATCTTATATATATTACGGAAACTCAAATTTTGTCCGGCGTAATGCTTTTGAAGTACAAGTCCAATCTTAATAAATTTTGTATTTCCTTTTAGGTTTAGACCTGTAGATATGTAAACTGGACTTTTTATTTCTTAAAAATTTATATTTTTTAAGTTATAGCGAGTTAAAGCTTGCATATAATTGTTGTTGTTATGTTGATTTTTTTATTCTGAACAGAGCACCTGAGAACAACGTTATCAAACTCAGAGCAAAACTATTCGCTGCTCACATTTCGCCTTCTTCTGTCAGAAAATGTAAAGCTTTCGAATTTGAAGGTAAGAATTAATTGCAAAAAGGTATAGGGAACATAAAGTTCGTACAAAGTTAACTCAACTTTTTGAAAATTTTAAGCAAAATCGAAGAATATCTTTTTTCCTCTTTAGTACTGAAATTTTCACATTTTTTAATAATTTCTATAAAAATTGTATTTTTCAAACTAATTTTATATCTGATCCAATTGAAGGACTTTAAACAAATACTATTTAAAATATTGGATTCTACATCATTGGTATAGAATCTATATTTTCCAAAAATATACAATTTTATATACTTTGAATAGCTCGTTCGAGAGCTATGATATTTTATCTGTAAAAGATATATGCTAGGACGAAAATTGGTAAATTTACAGAAAAAAATAATCAACTTTTTTGAGTGCAAACTTTCATATATTTTGAAAATTTTTGCAGAATTCTTTTAATTGAAGAATTATCTGTCGATTGATATATAATACGTATTTTTTAATTTTGGCCGCAATTAGTATACTGTGCGCCGTAATTAAAAAAAAAATAGTATAAGTATAGTTTTCGTTATAGAAGCTCTTTATTAGGTTACTAAACGATGAAATCGACCAGACTTTTTAAATTTTCAATTTACCAATTTTGCATAAATTAAAAAAAATATTTTACTATTATATTATTGCTCTGAATTTATTTCTTTGAGCGTCTTAAAAGAGCGGAAAAACTTTTCGAATTTCAATTTGAGATGAGGCCGATTTCAAGTGGATGTAGTTTTCTAGATCTATAGGAAAACCATACTTGAGGAAGTGAATATTATAAAATAGTATCCGTGAACTAGTTAGGTATGTTAAGAACTTGTAAGGATAAAACAATATAGAATAACTTGAAATTTTCTCTTATATAAAAATTTTAATGAACGCAACAAACTCGGAATTGTAAAAAATCAAATCCAAAGGATCAAGAGAGTGAACCACTTGTCAAATTGAAAACTGACTGTGCTTTTTATTCAGTAATTTTTTGCAATTTTAACACACACGCTTAAACAACGTTATCAAATTTTAGAATTATAATTTTAGTGAATGGGCCCAAAATCAGCAACATTGGATACGTTAATTTTATCGAAAAATTCTGTCCAGATGAAGATGTTACATCTAAGATGAAGTGTAAAATTATCAAAAGTTATCCTTAAATAAAACAAGTAAATGCAAATGGTGAGTAATATAATGCTATGATTTCGTGTGGTATAAATATTACAGAAACGATGAGTGCAAGTCTTAAGGATAATTTGATCAAATTGATTCATGTAAATGTTCGTTTTCGATGAAAGCGATATCACTTAAAAAGATAATTATGTTTTTTTATTAACTCTCTTCGATATATATATATATTCCTATAAATCTCAAGTTCAAATTCGTAATTCAACAGTCAAATCGTTCGGACGTGTTTCAGCTCCGCGAGTTTATTTATATCATTACACCTGGCTTTCGCTCGCTCCCTGACCACCTCTGTATCGCTAAACAATATTAACCTTAGATCCGTTTACATGTTTTCCAATTTAATCCTGTTTATCTGGGTCACATTGACCCATAGTGTATTTTGTATGGAAATTTTCTATTTTTCAATGAGATAAAATTAAAAAGTGCTGTGATTTTATGAAATATTAATTTTAATATTTGTTTTTTGTTTTTAAATATATGTTTGCACAAAATATTTGCAATTTACATAAGATTTATAACCGATTGATCAATCCGATTCGATTGAGCTGCATTTGATGTTCTAGGCATTGATGGATCTGCCCCATCATTATCATCGTTATCTTCCAATATATCAAGTTCTTTGTATTTGTGAAGGTAACAGGATTAACATGCACGAACATAATGCAAAGGTCAAAAAAATTTTAAGCAATGGTCACACACAGCAGACGTTTTATTATCCTTTGTTTTGCTGTTACCCTTATATGCTTCGCATCTACGTTGTGGTTTCTTTTCTTAGTAAAAACAGTGAATGAAACAAGAATGAACAACATTCATTTGAAATGGAAATAATTTATTTATTATTTATTTACCTAAACTTGTAGCATTCGAAGCGATACTGTAAGGTGTTTTAGCTTCATACCAATCAAACTCAAAGCAATTCTTAGGCCGTGTGCTATCCGGAAACTCTTCACTCGGATGACGAAATCTAGACAGTTTGAATGAGAACATTTGGCAGATGTGAGGTGAATATGACTGTCAAAAATTCATGTCAAATATGATGTAGCCCCAGGGGCTAGTATAAATTTTGATAACCGGCAAGAGCATTTTTGACACAAGCAAAAATAGAAAAAAAAATGTTGTGCTTCGGACAGCATAGCAACCAGAAGTGGAAAATATTTGCATAAAATACTGTTAATTTTTAGTATATATTAACAATTTTGCAAATTAAATTAAATTCTTGCGCTACTACACTCCCGAAATCCAAAACGTCAAAATTTTATCGTCCTTTGACACAGTCAAAATGCTAATTATATTTCGACAGAAATTGTATTCAAGTCAGTAACTTCTTTTCTACCACGAGTGAAAAACTTCCGAATAGCACACGTTCTTACTGATTGTTTCGTTGGAGCGCTGCATCGCTTTTGCAATTGATTTTTAGCATGATATAACGCAAATACTAAAAGACAACACAAAAGAGAACACTGTACATTAGGCGTATCGAAAAATTTAGATCGTATTCTAAGAGGTCTCAAAAGTTGCATGGGGTTGTCAACATCACCCAAAAAAAAATTTAAGGAAAAAAAGGATGTCTTCCTGCCCCGCAAGGACAAAGTTGTTTTTTGAGGAAAACAGTAAAAAATAACGACCTTAAAATACTATGACTTTTATAAAAAAAACTACGTATGTCTTAAAGTAGAAAAAAATATAGGTTTAAGCTAACAATATATTGGTAAACACGATGCCACTCACGATTTTTATCCACAGTGTCCTGTGTGAAGGATATTCGAAGCTAAAGTTGAAATCGAGACAGCACAGAACTTTTGATTGTTACCCAATAGTCTAAATTTTAGTGGTATTGATTATATTGTTATCGTGTTCCTTAAATTTGCCGAATTAATAATTAGCATTATTTTTGTATATGCATTTTCCTATTTTTGAGAAATGTATACTTGAATGCAATTTTTTGCTTTTTTCATAAAAATGAATATAAGATTTTATATCTCGGGTACCAGAAATGGTATCGAAGAAAGTTTGGTCAATTTGAATTCTTCGAACATTCCTGAACAGCACCCTGTCTAAAAGTTTGTATTAAAAATGCCAGCTTAAGGCCAGTTGCAAAAAATTTAGAAGGGATTGCATAATAGCAAAAAGTAGCACCTTAAAATTAACTGCAATAACATTTTCTCACAGTTGCAAAAAATTTAGAAGGGATTGCATAATAGCAAAAAGTAGCACCTTAAAATTAACTGCAATAACATTTTCGATCACTGCACGCTAAACCGCTACCTTGCATTTTTACTACTGTGTTTTTGTTGTTGCCGACCTATCTCAATATTAGCCAGAAGTGTACTACTGCAATTAAGCTAATAAAGGGACCTAATTTTGTTTCATAACATGGAAAACAACTGCGGAAACCCCTCCTGTACTAAAGATGGAAGTGTAAAAATTGTAATGTTTTTATTCGGATCGACTCACTTAAACAACTGACACATCTTGACTCTCCAACTTAACTCACTTCCATTTTTTAATATCTTAAAATATATAGTATTAATCTTAACTTAATTAAATGCAACACACATACATACACACAAATCTTGGTCACAAACAGCCTTAGCCTTGCACTGAACTCAGCAGCGACTAAAGAAACCCGACTCCGCTAGCTAAAGCACGTATTTCAAAACTGCTGATGACGTTAGTGCACTGAGCTGACTGCTCGTTGACAAACCGATGGAACTTGGATAGCTTCAATGACTATGAAACTGTATCCGTTCCAGTGACCATGGGATCGTACAGGTAGTTTGGAGTTTATTGAACGCAACAGAAGCATTGTTCCAAACATAATGTGCAAAAGACTTTGCGGAAAGGCATTCCATGCTGCCTGCGTTGGTATTTCAAAAAGGAGTATCACGTACCTGCAGGACTTTTTGGACAATTTTATGTTTTACTGCGACGAGTGTAGAGAAATATCGTTGTCTCATGTAATGTTGGCTATAAAGTGTTTAAGGTATAATATACGTGTACCAACCAAAAACAAGAGCTGTTTTCAAAAAATTTTTTTAGATATAAGAAGTTATTATTTTTTTTTTAATTTATACAGGTGATTGTACATAAAAAATGCTTTATAAAAATATTTTTTTTTTTTTTAATACAGTTCTGACTTTTATATAGAGGGCGCTGAAAATGGCATTGAAAAAAGACATCCAAAACGGTTCGATGGATATAGCCTTTTCCACGCATCGGAAACAAAAAACTCAAATGACATTTTAAAGCATAGACCTTATATTAAGCATAATCCCCTACGAAAGTTGGTCCCCTACGCAAGACCCCCGGCGGGTTTTTTTTTAATTATGGCGAAAGTTGAAGTAAAAAGTTCGAAAAATAGATACATTTTCGCGCGCTTTTTTGTTAATATAAAAAAAAACAAAAAAAAAAAATAGATACTTGAATTTAGGGGGGATGCTTAAAGAACAAAATAACGAACAAAATGCAAAAAAATCATTGAAATTGAACCAATAGATTTCGAGTTATCTATCGAACCGTTTTAAAAAAACTAGTTTCGATGAAATCGCGTTTAAAGTTTTTTATTTGTTGTATGGAGCTTTGACATAGGTTAACGTAAACCGTTATAACTTCTGTTGTTTTTTAAATATCGATTTAAAAATGTGTATGTATATTCTTAAAACTATAAAGAACACATTGAACAAAAAAAATTTTTTTTTGTTTCGAAAAATTTACACGTATATTATACCTTAAGTGAATCACATAAGTCCACACTCTCTGATAACAAGTTGTTTTTCAAAAAAGTATCTAAACAACTGAACAAGTTTGATGATGTCATCAAAATTGCAGATGAGAACAATATCGCATTTGATGACTTTAAATCTGAATGCAAACTGCAATTTGAGTCTATATCTAAGCAAATTTATATCGCTTCAATAAAGAGTGTGTGAAAACCATGCCTATGTGACAAGCGACTAAAATGTGAGATCTGATATAGAATCGTTTAAAACTATAGATCTCACTAAGTCTATTAAAGACAGCATTGCCCATTTACGGAACGACATTGAGGTGTTCTTGCAGTCTTCGTCCAAATCCACGGTTCCCACATCAACACATCAACAGCCGGATCCTCTTCTGGAATTTCTGTTCCAAAAAATTAACGATATAGGCGACGAACTACTTGTTACTCATTCCATCCTCTCCGAAATAGGAGATATTGTTGTATCAACTTCTAAAAAAATCGACAATATCTCGGAATGTTTCAACAAAACTTCAGACTCTCCCCATCGTCACTCATCTCCTGTATTGGAGGAAATATTGGAAGCAACGCTTTAAACTTCACCAGCCTGGTCTTCTCCTTCATCGCCTACATCTTCCTGTAAATCATATCCCTGTTACAAAACAAACGGATCTAAGCCCAGTTGCCGCTCCTTGCAAAATGGTTCACCATTTTGGAACAACAAGGAGACTAACTGATTGGGAAAATAGAATAAAAAAGCAATCTTGTTAAGGGTCTGCCTTCAAGAACAAGTGTTTTCTGGGCCTGTGAGTTATTCCAGAAAAAGTACAGCATTGCGGTTCCAAACGAGGACTGCGAGAAAACTTCGACAAACCGCAGGAAAAGAACCAAACATTTCAAAATCTACATCCCTTCAAAATCTGCCTGGTTATTTTCCTACACATATAGTTTGGATAGTGGTAAAGCTGAAGTTTCAAAATGAACTGATAAACCTAGGAGGCTGCCTAAAAGTTCTAACTATAAGTCTTACTCCTCTAGTTATATTTCTCATAATTCTAATTATAATTCTATTTCTAACTCTAAGTCTAATTTTCATAATCATATACATTCTGCTAGAAATAAGGCTACTTTTATTAATAATTCTTGCAATAATTCTAGCTCTTTATCTACTAATTCTAATTCTAACTCTAATTTTAACTCTAAGTCGCATTCTAATAAAACTCTACATAAAGAAAATCGTACTTCGCCTGATCCAAACTACACAACCTCGGACAAAAAATTAGCCAATTCACATTCTAGCTCTGATCCCAATGGGAAACTTAAAACTAATATCTCTCCAATTTTCACTCCACAGTTCAACCAAAGCATAAAAACATAATTTTCTAACTCGAATAAAGCGAAACCCACACTTCTGCCCTCACACCCAAAATGAGTCTCATTTAATCTTAATCCTAATTTGGACACACCAGCGAATTAAAATGAGAGTAATATACTCCAGACACTCTATCCTAACTTTGTTCATTCACATACGTTAAACCCATCTCCTTGTGTGCCAATCACAAGTGGAGCCCCTTACCAACCTAACAGTCCCACTAATTTTATCGACCCTCTACAACCACCAAAGGTTAAACTAACTTCGAACTTTTGTGCAGACACTGAAAGCAGATATGCCCTTTCTCGCCTATACGCATAAAGGTCCTGATTCTACATGCATAGAAGGCAAGACCAAAACTAATTTAAAAGTTTTAATGAGAGATAAACTAAATAAACTTTTTACGGAAACGTGACTAAGTGACACTTTTAAAAATGAGGAATTCTGGACTGCAATTAGACTATCTTCCGAAATGACCGGGACTATTTCTCCACAGGCCTGTCACGAGGAGGCGGTGTACTGATTGATACCCACAATTCTCTTTCAAGTGAGCTACAGAAACACTTACTTACAAACGCTTCGAACACCGTATAGTAAAAGTTTGTATAGGAAAAAGTGTATATGTGTAGAGGTCATATTCGTCTCCTTGAGACAAAAACATTGATATACCAAACTTTAAAATCTGACTGGAAACACCAGAGATATGAAGATATGTCAATGCGCGACCCCTACCTTCGGTCAAAAAAAAATTTTTTTTCGCAATTGTCTTGCAAAAATGCGCCATTTTCGCTGGTATACGTCATATTTTTTTTTTTGAGGTACGGTCTAATGTACATTGGTGTTATTTACATCCCCCCAAGTTCTAGTGAATCATCATACAATGAGCTATGTGAATACAATCACTACATTTACGGCGACTTTAAATCAGGAAGATAAAGTTATTATTTTTGGTGACTTCAACCGTCCAAATATATCATTTGTCATTGACGAAAACGACAACTATCTTCTGCCTGCAAACCTCTCAAGTCCATAGACTTTACATTGCTATGTACCATTTAAAGCAATGATCTTCAGCAAGTCTCTGCAACACAAAACCAAAATAGCAGGTGGTTAGACCTAATCTTTACTAACTCATACGACGATGTGAGGATTGGTCCAACCATCGAAGCAGAAAATTTGTTTGCTAACACTGTCCACCATACAGCCTTAACAGTTATTTTCTCGTACATTAATATCTCTTTTACGCATTCTTTCAATAACTTCATTGTACGACTTTCTTAACGCCGATTGCGAAAGCATAGTATATTTTCTAGATGGTATTTACTGGAGTTCTGTTCTATTGAACCTAGACTTAGATAGCGCTACTTCGAGTTTTTATAATTACATTTCTACAGCTATCGAAAACGTATGTGCCTAAAATAAAGATCTAAATTCAGATCTCAGATACTTGAGAAACCAGAGAAACAGAATTTACAAACTCCTCGAAAGCACTACACAGGTAACATAAACGAAAAAATGAAGCTCAAATATGATGAGCTATTGAAAGAATTTTCTTTCCAATCAGAAGTAGCTGACAAGTTTTACACAAACTTAATTGGAGGAAAAATTATTCAGGACCCCAAAACATTTATTGACTTTGTCAATTTGAAGCGAAAATCAGCTGGTTACCATGTATAAAAGTAATGTTACCTCTTCCTACCTTCAGGAAATATGTAACCTCTTTGCGGATCATTTTAAGGAGGTATTTTGTTCACCAACAGTCTAATGTTTTTCCCCCACTCCGAATTCACAACATATGGTTGAAAACTTCAGCTTGACGAAAGAAGACATATCAAGTGCAATAAGGGGCTTAGATGCAACCAAAGGACCTGGACTAGACGTTATTCCCCCCACGTTATTGATGCGATGCTTAGACCAACTACTTTTGCCCTTATATATAATATTTAACAAATCACTCTCTATTGAGTGTTTCCCTCTTAATGAAAAACTTTCCACCTAAAACCAATATAAAAAAACGGTGAAAAAAGTTCAGTTGAAAATTATAGAGGCATAGCAATTTTGTCAGCCATCCCCAAGCTATTCGAAAAAAATTATATGCGAAAAGCTAACATGCCTTAACACCCTCGACTAAACGAGCAACAGCATGGGTTTCGAAAAGGTCGGTCCACCACCACTAAACTCATGATCATATTTTCAGACGTTTTAAGCAAGATGGAGAAAAGAGACCAAATATATGCTATTTATACTGATTTCAGTAAAGCCTTCGATCGTGTTGATCATGGCATGTTAATAAATAAATAAGAAAAATTCGGTTCTCTGGATTGTAATCCGTCTGGCAACTTGGTAAGCCCAAACTTTAAGAAAAAATACTTTTCTAAAAAACTAGATTGCTCGAATTTGGATAGAAAATGAGTAGGCGGTTCGACGAGACGAACGAGAAAAGTTAGTCTCGTAGATTTTTTCGTAAAAAACAGACGAGTGTTTTTAATATTAAAATTATTGAATTTTTTAATTTGTTGAATTGTCGATAATCTTTGTTCAATGTAAAAAAACGTTAACAATATTAATTAAAATATCCTTTTATATAAAAAATATGCGTTTTTATTAGGATATTTACTTAGTTGGCTATCAACTTATCTCCATGGTAGATCCCTATATGTTTAATTCCAAGGAATCTTGTGGAAGAAAATCGAAGTCTCCTCTGGAGTACCGTAAGGTAGTCACCTTGGTGCTCTTCTCTTCAATATCTTCATATCCGACTTGTCCATAGTGTTGAAGGATATTCCACATCTTATGTATGCGGACGACCTAAAAATGTACCACGTAAATAAATCGCAGGAAGATGTTAGCTTCTTAAAGTTAAGCCTCTTAACTCTTGAGACCTGGTGTACCCAAAACAAAATTTACCTCAATGTAAATAAGTGTAACGTGATAAGTGTTTCCCGTAGAAATTAAGTTACGAATTACAACTATCGCCTCAACAATATCGAACTTAACAGGGTCAATTATATAGTTGATCTTGGAATGGTCTTGGAAAACAAACTGCTTTTTAATCTACACTATGATAAGATTGTATCCAGGGCCAGCAAACAGCTCGGATTTATTAAAAGACGAGCATATGAATTCAAGAATGTATGGGTGACTACATCTCTGTACTGTGCACTAGTGCGCCCAATACTCGAATATGGCTGCATTATTTGGAATCCAGCTTTTGAATCCGATTGTGATAGAATCGAATCCATACAAAAGCAATTTGTCCTATGCGTTCTGAGAGAGACTTATAACCCCGCGAATATTGTAACCTATCACCGTATGAACACAGACTCAGCATATTAAATTTGACGCCGCTATCAATAAGAAGAACGGTATTGGATTCATGTTTTTCTTTCGATGTTCTGAACGGTGTAACTAATTGCGAATACATCTCTAACAAGATTACCCTCAATGACCCTATAAGACGTATAAGACATACTCGGCTGTTAACTGAATATCAGCATCAACTGCATATGCAAGTTATGAACCCATCAGCCGTTGCTGTAGAGCATTTAATAGCATATCCGACCACTACTCACCTTCCATGTCTAAGACCTCATTAAAACCATCTCTATCCAAGTCTCTTTCTCTTCCTAATCAAACCAATCTTTGAACTTTTTTTCTATTTACTTTCCTTCTCCTCTTTCCTTTTCTACTATTAAATATGCTAGTATTATGTAAGTAGCTTTAACTTTTATTTGTTCTCTTCTTCTTGCCTTTTCTTTTTGACGTGTTCGTAAAATCATGTCATTTAAGTAGGCGGATTACGCCCACATCGAATTGCATATCTTCGAACACCAAAATAAGGAAAGGGGAGAGAAAATAAAAACCTGCTAGAATAAGTAAATTGCCTTGCTTGGCCAATAAATAAATAATAAATAAATTCTAATGCAGGCAAAAGTTTTTGGTAAAATAGCGCAAAGTCTTTTCACGAAGAATTTGATTAAACTTTAATCTGAATTCGACCAATGTTTTAAACATTTTTACGTCCATCCAAAAGAGATACGATAGTATAATACAATTGTTAAAAATCAATAATAAATATATATACTGAAATGATACAATGTGTGTACATATATCACATTTACATAGATAACACAAATATACCATAAAATAATAACATACCTTCAGTTTCTTTGATCGCCGAATTCTGTTCAATTTCAATATCCATAGCAATCGTATGTTTTTTCTCACTATCATCCAACATTTCACAGACGCTTAGATTAATACACTTTTTATAAAAAATATATATCACTGTCGTTATAAGTTTTTATTATTGACACACGTAAAATTGTAACATAGATAAGAACTTCATCCGAATATCTTGTTCATTTATTCCATTTCATATTTTTTCCAGCAAAGTCATAAAACACCCAAACGTTAAGCAAAAAATTCTAATTGAATTTACTCCTATAATAACCTCAAAACAAAAGAAATTTTGGGATACAGTAATAATAGTTACTTGCAGTCCACGGAAAGTAAAAAAAAACAATTTGTATCATATATTGTATGACAGTGCCTCATATAGATTATTTTTAGCTTACATACTACACTGTTCGACACATGAATTCATAGGAAGTCCAACATATTATGAGAAAAGGGCTTACGTAAAATGCTCGGGTGTCCTATTCTATTCATTTGTAATTTAATTTTATTCTAACCAAACAGATAATTATCAAAACTGTATATAAATATTTCAGGAATAAGAATACCTGATGCACCCAAAATATCTATATTATACAAAATTATTTATAAATTATTATATTTTTTTTTTTGGGTCAATTTCAATTTCAATAACTTTTTTAATTTTTTTTTTTTTTTTTTTTTTTTGTAGAGGTTTTTGACCATTAATTTATAATTGCAATTTTTAAATCATAAAAAATAAAAATTCAATTTTTTCCCGACGTTTCGTCACTTTCTTGGCGACATCTTCAGGGGAGATATTTTATTTATTTCTACAAACACAATAATTAACTATTTTTCGAAAACAATTAAACAAGACTTACTTTACATTTGTGGATACATTGAGTACAAAAATTTTTTCAATAAACCGTAAATTTAAATAACAATAAATGTTACATTACATAAAACATTTAAAACAGAAAATTTTTGAACACGTAATTTAAATTTAACTAATCATAGCCTATACGTCCATTGCTACTGCATAGTTGTTGTTTATATTGTCTGTGTCTTCTTTGAAATTTATCGCTTTTTCCCCTTTTTGTTGTATTCTTAAGCTTTCTAATGTCATTCTTCTTTTTGTTTTGTTTTCAACGTCTAGGATTCTTACAGCCTCAAAATCAGCTGTGTGGCCTGAAGTCAATATGTGTTGCGCTAGCGCTGTTGTTGTTTTTTTGTTTCTTATGTCTAGCTTGTGTTCTTTCATTCGTATTTTTAGCGCTCTTTTTGTTGTTCCTATGTAAGTTTTGTCACAACTTTCGTGTTCGGAGCCTTTGCATTGTAATTCGTATACAACGTTGTTTTTGTCCTCGTTTTTAATTTTTGTTTTTGTTTTTGTGAATATTTGGTTTAAAGTGGAGTTTGATTTGTATGCAAATGTTGTGTTGTCCGCTCTCATTATTTTCCGTATGTGTGTATTGCTTGTTAGTTTTGGTATGTATGTGATGCCTAGGTACTTTTGAGTTATTTGTTGAGAGTTGCCAGACTGTTTGTTTTTGTCTATTATTTTTTTGTTTGGTTTGTTTTTTGAAAACTTTTTATTTATTAAGGAATTGGTGAGATTTGTTGGGTAGTCGTTGTTTTTAAGTATTGTTTTTATCTTTTTTATGTTTTTGTCCAGAAACTGTGTGTCTGCTAATGTAGATATTTTGTTTATTAAGTTGGTCGCCGTATTTATTTTTTGCTGCATTGGTTGCGTCGAGTGGAAATTTATAAGTCTACCTGAAACTACATGTTCATGAAACTACATGTTCAGGTAGACTTATAAATTTCCACTCGACGCAACCAATGCAGCAAAAAATAAATACGGCGACCAACTTAATAAACAAAATATCTACATTAGCAGACACACAGTTTCTGGACAAAAACATAAAAAAGATAAAAACAATACTTAAAAACAACGACTACCCAACAAATCTCACCAATTCCTTAATAAATAAAAAGTTTTCAAAAAACAAACCAAACAAAAAAATAATAGACAAAAACAAACAGTCTGGCAACTCTCAACAAATAACTCAAAAGTACCTAGGCATCACATACATACCAAAACTAACAAGCAATACACACATACGGAAAATAATGAGAGCGGACAACACAACATTTGCATACAAATCAAACTCCACTTTAAACCAAATATTCACAAAAACAAAAACAAAAATTAAAAACGAGGACAAAAACAACGTTGTATACGAATTACAATGCAAAGGCTCCGAACACGAAAGTTGTGACAAAACTTACATAGGAACAACAAAAAGAGCGCTAAAAATACGAATGAAAGAACACAAGCTAGACATAAGAAACAAAAAAACAACAACAGCGCTAGCGCAACACATATTGACTTCAGGCCACACAGCTGATTTTGAGGCTGTAAGAATCCTAGACGTTGAAAACAAAACAAAAAGAAGAATGACATTAGAAAGCTTAAGAATACAACAAAAAGGGGAAAAAGCGATAAATTTCAAAGAAGACACAGACAATATAAACAAAAACTATGCAGTAGCAATGGACGTATAGGCTATGATTAGTTAAATTTAAATTACGTGTTCAAAAATTTTCTGTTTTAAATGTTTTATGTAATGTAACATTTATTGTTATTTAAATTTACGGTTTATTGAAAAAATTTTTGTACTCAATGTATCCACAAATGTAAAGTAAGTCTTGTTTAATTGTTTTCGAAAAATAGTTAATTATTGTGTTTGTAGAAATAAATAAAATATCTCCCCTGAAGATGTCGCCAAGAAAGTGACGAAACGTCGGGAAAAAATTGAATTTTTATTTTTTATGATTTAAAAATTGCAATTATAAATTAATGGTCAAAAACCTCTACAAAAAAAAAAAAAAAAAAAAAAAAAAAAAAAAAAAAAAAAAAAAAAAATATAAATTATTATTATTTATAAATAAATAAAATTTAATCTTCACGTTATTAAATAAGAATATATTATATTACACCATATTACATATAATTATATTGTACTAAAACATATTTTTTTATTATATAATACTATATTATAAACAAAATATTTGTCTAAGAATTCATTGCATTACACTGACGATATATTGGATTATATTATTTTATATTATCTTTTATTGGAACGACATTTTGGTAACGCGGCTTGTGGATGGAGTGATTTGGTAGAAATCGTCATGTAATTATGAGTATTTGTGTTTATGCGTGTGAGTATAGAGCAGACCATAGAGCATAAATTTATAGTTTAGATTTATAATTTATGCTCTTTTATCAGACTACGAACGAACAGGAGAGTGCGCTGTGGGTGTGCGATAATCTATGCTACTAGGTATATAAAAATTAAACTTAAATATTGAACATTCTTTTATTAAATACTAATACAACTAGTAGTAATAATAATTAATACTAATAAGTTAATGCTAATTCTTATAACAATTGATTAAAGAAGGTTTTTATATACTCAATATTTCAAAATATTTGATTGTTAAGGAACTATTGGGTGTTTTTTTTAGGGGTTTGTTTTTCGAATGGAGATAAAACTGGCATTTTGTGGTCAAATCTAGCAACTCTAATGTCATTTATGTTCAGTTTGGTTTGCCATTTCATCATGAACAGGTTGACAAAAGAACAACGCTTGCAAATCGTGCAAATTTATTTCGAAAATAATGGTTCAGTTCGCGAAGTTTACCGCAAGCTCCGTCCATTTTATGGTCGACATAATCGTCCATCAGAGCAATTAATTCGGTTAACCATGGGTCGTTTTCGCACTATGTTTACTCTATGTGATAATACGCATCCGCAGAGACGTCGAACAGTGCGCATCGAAGAAACAATTGCCGCTGTAGAGCAAAATGTTGAAGAGGACCCGAATGAATCGATTCGCCACCGTGCACAGCAATTGGAGCTTTGTCCATCAACTTTATGGAAGATTTTGCGCAAAGATCTTGGCTTGCTTTAGCTTAAATCGCATTTAGTAAAATTCACCACTTTTTCCATTGCTGCCGAAACAGTAAAATATATGTGAATATGATGTATAGATAAAAAAAAGATCTTCGCGATTCCCATAGCTTTGTCCTATAATAAATAAGTTTGTAAAAATTTAATCAATTTCCTGAAAGCAGTTCGTTTGTTGATTAACTTCGACGCTGTCATTGCTTGCAGCGCGCATAATATTGTTTTTATAGTTTAGCAACAAAACGCAGCTCACTGTTGTAGCGTATCGTTTCTGTGCGTTGATTATTTGTGTTTTTGTTTTAAATTATACGTGCGTTCATTTCTTTATTGCAATTAAGATTTAAGAAACAGAAACTGCAGCAAAAATTTTTAATACAGATTTAGTAAATTAAGATAATAAGTAAATAAATTTGTATATTTTGATACAAGTAACTATTTATTTATTTATTTATTTATTTGTTTGCTAAGCCTTTTAGGCTTTATAGCATTTTAAAATTACAATTCATAATCCAATTAAACTAATACTAATAATACTAATAATAATACTAATATATAGAGTTCAAGTTCGTTTTAAATGAAGATACAAAACCAAAGTAAAATAAGTTCAGTTGTAATGTAATGTAAATTAAAACATGAACGTTTCAAAGTATACAGACTTATAGATAACATGAGTAAAGGTAAAGCAAAAAATACATTAATAATAAATCTTCAAGAGGGTCCAAGGCGGTGGTATCGAGAATGAAAATATGTATAAAATAAATATATCGTTCTGTCCTTGAAGCCAATAAAGTCTTGGCTTAGCAAGTTGGTAATCCGACGAATTGAGTCGTATTTACCACACCAATTTCCTTGTGGAAAAAAAAATGGTTGCGAACGCAGGCACTAAGAAAAACTAGGTCTCATTGGCCACTCATATTAATATACATATAACACCTCTATAAATATGGCACAAAGTATCAGAGTGTGAGATCTAGAAAAGTGGTAGGTATCAAGGCAAACAAGGCCCGGTACGCCATACTGATAGTATATATACAATATTATTCATTCTGTGATTCTAAAGCCGATGAAGTCTTGATTCATCTTTTATTTATCACACCGAGTTCCTAGTAAGCTAAGACAAAGGTAACGAACGCAGGCACATAGACAAACTTGGTCTAATAAGCCACTTATATTAATATATATACTATACAGATCGTTCTCTCATTCATCCAACAGCAAAAATGCCGTATCCTTGGAAGAGTATGTTGAGAATCAGTGGCGGTGCTGCAGATAATCTATTATTTTAAGTTTAATTGAGGATAGGGTTTCATTAAAAGATATAACATCTGAAATGGAATTGAAGTCTCCGCAAGCGCTTCTTAGTGGTTAATTTTACTTGCAAAATTAGTTAGTTCTAATTAGTTAATTAGTTCTACAAAAGTTCATAAAAAGTAGCTCAAAAGATCTTCTTGGTCGAAGAGGAAGATTAAAGTAAATTTTACTCAGTTAGTATGGACTGTCAACAAATCCATGTATAAGTTGATAAATCCAGCAAACATTAAGCATGATTCTACGATTTCTTAGAGAAGGTAGGTTAACAAGCTTTAATCGATATTCATAGGGTGGTAAGTGAATGTTAGTATGACAATATATATTGCGTAAACAAAACAAAAGAAATTGTTTCTGAACTGATTCTATATCGTCAATATAACACCCATATCTAGGACACCAGACAATTGACGCATACTCAAGTATGGGCCTTACAAGCGAAGTGAATAATGTTTTAGTAATGAAAGGATCATTAAACTCTTTCGACCATCGTTTAATAAACCCTAAAGTACTGTTTGCTCTGCTTATAGCTTTATTAATATGAATGTGAAAGCGAAGTTTTGGGTCCATACACTAAGGGAGATAATGCATATTAACATTATGCACGCCTGAGTATATATTTCATTTAAATATTTACGTGGATAAATCAAATATTTTCCTTGCAACTCGTTTTTTTCCCGTATTTAAATTTTATTTATGCCACACACTGACACACATATTCCATACAGCTGCCAAGCAGCCGCCAAGCAGCAGCAGTTGCAGGTCTTATAGTTCTCATTTAGTTAATGTTTCAAGGGTAATATATCATGGATATTTGGCAAATATGATTTGTGAGTGCGGTGGTGAGTGCGATGCATGATGAATTCATGTAAGGTGGAGTGACAACTCGGTATTTTCTCAAGAATGTCACTCCACTCTACATGATTTCATCATGCATCGCACTCACCATCGGACTCACAAATCATATTTTCACAAAAAGAAAATAAAATATACCACTAAATGGCGTTTGATATGGACGCTCTTGGGAAATTTTCAAATGAATGCTTTTTCAATTTCAATATTTTTATATAAATTTTCCTTAAATGCGATAGTTTTATTTTCAAATAGTAAATATTTGAAAGATATTTAAATATATTCGTGCATAATTTTAATATATTTTTTATTAATTCTGTTTAAATATTTTAATATTTTATTTAATTAAAAAAGTATTTAAATAAATTTTAAATATTTACGTAGTCGATTTAAGTAAATGCGTTATTGGTGCAAAAATTACTCGCTTTTTGGATAAATTAAAAAAGTTTTTGGATAAATTTAATATTTTTTCCCTTAGTGTAGTTACTCCAAGATCGTCGAAAACTTCTAAGAACTCAAGTGTATAGTCACTTATTTATAATAACTTCGAGAAGGTTGTCTACGAGAAAAAGTCATGTGTTTGCACTTTTTCAAGTTAAGCTTCATGCAATTGATTTCGCACCAGTCACAAAGATGGTCAAAATCGGTTTGTAAGAAAAAAGAGTCTTGCTCATTTTTATATGACAGGAAAAATTTAACATCATCAGCATATAGTAAAATATTACTATGAATTACAACAGATGGTCAATCATTAATAAAAAGTAGAAACAACAGAGGCCCAAGGTGGCTTCCTTGAGGTACACCGGAAGTAACAGGGAACTCCTCTGACTTAACAAGGTTAAAGATAACACTTTGTGTTCTATTTAATAAATAAGATGCAATCCAAAGCACTAATGGTGTTGGAAAACCGCGAAGGGTTAGTTTTAAAATTAAGAGCTTATGATTTACAACATCAAAAGATTTACTGAAGTCAGTATAGATAACATCTGTTTGTAGACCTTTTCCAAAATTCTCAATAGTCTTTGATGTGAATTCTAGAAGGTTAGTAACAGTAGATTTTCTAGATAAGAATCCATGTTGGAATGGGGACATTAAAGATTTCACGCTATGTGATAATTGTGAGGTTACAATAGGCTCAAAAAGTTTAGGTAGGGCGCTAAGCTTTGCAATTCCGCGATAGTTATCTATTAAAGATCTATTGCCGGATTTATGCAGCGGAATAATAAAAGATGATTTCCAAGCCAGTGGAAAATAGCAAGATTGCAAAGACGCTGTAAAAAGCAAAGTAATGGGAATTACAAGTTCATCACTGCAATATTTCAAAACACATGAAAGTATTTTATCAGGACCGCTTTTATAAGATGTTTTGAGGTTTTTTAAGTAGGTTAAAACTGTATCAACATTAATTATTGGGGAGCAAATGTCACCAAGCTGCACATTATAAGGGTAACTAAAATTATCGTAAGAAGTAGATGAATTAGTGGTCTTAAAGAAATCTGCAAATAGTAGAATCAACATCTGATTCAAATGTTTTATATTTCATAAAAGATGGATATGAATTTATCTTACGCTTAGTATTTACAAAGTTCCAAGAAGATTTTGCATCAGATTTTATGTTTAATTTAACTTTTGTTAAATATATATTATAGGATTGCCTGCATAGTTGCCGGTAGTTATATTTAGTTGAGGTATAAGAAGCAAAATCACAAATGTTATGAGTTTTTTGATACTTTTTATAATATTTCGATTTTAAGTTTCTCAGCTTTCTCAGTTCTTTGGTATACCAAACAGGACCATATATTAAAGAGGATTTTCTCTGTGGCACTGAAGTTAAAAAACAATTATTAAGAGTACTGTTAAAGGCAAATACAGCAGAGTCAAGCGTTTGTGGTAATATTCTTGTGTTATTAATATTAAGTACAGATGATCAGTTGATAATTGACAAATTATTTCTCAAAATTACATAATTCGTTCTTTTAAAGTTAAACTCTAAGGCAGGATTTTGAATACGGCTTGATATAGATTGTTTAGGAAAATTCAGTGTGATTTCGATAGTTGGATGGTGTGCGTCTTCAGGATACACAAGTGGATCAGACCTATTAACTGAAACAATATTACTATCATCAAAATAAATAAGGTCTAACAAGCGGTTGTTTCTATTATAGTGGCAGTTTATTTGAAAAAGCCCTTGGCTCGAAAGTTCATTTAAAAATGAGTTATCGGATGAACACTCTGAAGATGGCAAGAGTACTGCAGAATTTTCAGTACAGCAGTTCCAGGAAACATTAGGAAGGTTGAAGTCACCCGTTATTAAAATGTGATCATAAGGCTGAAGTTGTGAGCAAATTTTATAAATCGAAGCCAAATGTTTCCCATACACTTCAACACTAGAAAGTGGAGGTATATATGAACATGTGACATAAATTCTCAAAGTACCAAACTTTACAAGAACACAGCAAAATTCAATATCTAAAGACTCAGATATTAATATTTCTTGTGAAAAGTGAGAAGATTTAACGGCAATTAACACTCCACCACCATTGCAAAAATTACCAGCAATAGAGTTTCTATCTTTGCGGTATATATTAAAATTGTTAGACAGAATTTCAGTATTTAAAGTACTAGGTTTATTTGTGTTACAACGTTTACATTCGTTTATTGTACAGTGATTCATGTAAAGCTTCTTGAGAACATGCACATTAGCCGTTCGGAGTCATCATAAGACTAGTAGGTCCAGTTCTCGATCAATTGTGTACAAACATTTAACAACACGCACAACACAATTTGATCATATGAAGTTCGGACAAAGTCCTTTCAAGGGCAGAAATGGCCGGTTAATTATCAATTTCAATTTTAATTCTAGATCTGAGGCTCGAATTGCAACTGACTCAATAAATTTTTTCCAAGGAAAGTAATATTTTTTGACCGACCACTACCTTCTGCAAACAATATCGGCAAAAAACTAGTAGGTCCAGTTTTCAATAATATGCAAGCAATGAAAAAAATATCAACTCAATTTAAAAAGCTGGGTTAAAGTCCTTGTAAGAGACGAAGTGGACAACTCGTTATTTTTTAATTTTTAACGGGGCACGATTCATCATTTTTAATTAAAAAAATAAAAATACAAGCTAGAAGTTATGGAAAAATATGTTTCTTTTTAAATTTTTTTGAAACAAAAACGTTTTGTTTTTCAATAAAAATCTTAACCATCATGAAAACCTCTATAAATGTATTCAACGAAAACCGAAATAAGCCAAATGGAAATGATTTTTCCAAGGTTTTTATTTCGAGTGGAATACAAACTTTACTGCGCGGTTAGAAACTTTATTTCTATAAGATTGGTGGGTGCAAAATTCAACTGCGAACTCAGTTTTTTATGTTGGATAGCGTTTTCAAGAAAATCCTTATTTTATTGATTGAAACTTTACAAATCTGTTGTTTTTCTCGATAAAACTACGCGTTTTGAAAACGTTGCATTTTTAGCACACGAGAAATTTAATAAAAAACCTTCGATTATTTCGTGGATTATATTGAATTTTTTTCAGTGGATTGTGCTTAAGACAAAAACTTGGTAAATTGGTTAAAACGTTACGGGAATTTAAATCAAATTTATTTATTTTAAAAAATACAATAAGGGAACATTTTTGGAGTTACTTTTTTTTCTTTTTGTTTTGCTCGTACAAAACTTAAGCACCTGCAACTGCACTAATTTCTCTCAATATCCTTGAAACTTGCGTTGAAAATAAAACTAGCTTTCATAAAAAATATAATTTCCCTCAAAGTTGGTAAATTTACTGCGTAGGTCGAGAATAAACAAATTGTTATTAATTTCGTTTTTTTTTTTTAATTAATTTTTATTTATTTTTTTTTTGTTTTATTAATTTCGTAATAACGATTAGTCTAGATAAAATTAGATAAATTTCCTTGGCAACTATAAAAAAAAAAATAAATAACTGGCCATTTCAGCCCTTGAAAGGACTTTGACCTAGCATCTTATGATCAATTGTGTTGTGCGTGTTATAAAGTTTGTACACAATTGACCGAGAACCGGACGTTCAGGTTTAACGCCTACTCCGAAAGGCGATGAACGGAATGTTCTTGTTCTCAAGAAGCTTTACATGGCATTTTGATAACTCTCTGAGGTTTGCCATTGTCTGCAGAGAGGTGGCGGCCGTACAGAAAAATTATTTTAATTCAAATCATTTTCTGTCGCTGCTGGGGTTTGAACCCGGGTATCCAGGTTCGTAGACATAGCGGCCACGCACTTTAACCAACTATGCCACGGACGTCTTGGCAACTATAAAGCGCCAAATTATAGCAAAATTGTTGAAAACCTGTTGCAGATCTATAAAAATGTAAGAGCTAATATGAGTCTTAAAATACACATTATTTATAGACTTGATAGATTCCCTGACAACTTGGTAGATTACATCGAGGAACAATGAGAACGCTTCCGTGTAGGTGATACCGCCATATGATGGCGGATTATTGCTGGTGTTTTAAAAGAGATTGTTCCCAGGAACTCCACAATCGAAAATCTTATAAGAGTTTCTTCTCTCATGTATAAAGCTTTTGAAATAAGTTCTTTTGTTGTTTTATTTTATTAGATTTGGGTCTTTTTTCATTTTGCATAGCAGACGGGCTACTTAATATATTTTTTAGGGTAATATGGTAATAAGACGTCATTATTTATCATAATGCTCTGGTGTACAATCAAAATTCAATTGTTTCACGTTTTCACAAACATCTTGAAAACTAGAGCAAATCCAAAACTTTCATGACAGTATTTGGAAATTGTTATATGGGCAAATCCCGAAAATGATCCACCAAGTATGAGAAACTATAGCTGCTCCTTTTTTAAGAGGATTTTTGTTTTTAAAAATAGTACTTAATATATCTACATTTAAATTCCCAATTATTTCTTTTTTCTTGAGTTTTTATATAATAAAAAAATAAGTGATTCAACGTCAATATTCGAGTTAAGTTTTTTTTATTTTTTTCAGGTTGTATTACTGATGTAAGAAAGCTATTTATTAAAAAGCTTTACGTAAAAAATTTTTTTTATTTCCCTTTGCACTTCTTTCTTCGCAAATTGGTGCCATAATTGGTTTAACAAGATTTGGGCATAACGGTGTATTTTGCAAATTAATATGATTAACTCTGTTCTGACATCCGACACATAAAAAGGGTTTTATTTAGATTGTTAAATCAAATTAAAAACAAAAATTTAAACCTGTTACAAAGCAAGTTTTTGCACATTTTCCAGAATATAACTGCTGATTTAAAATAAAAATATTTTTCAGCTCATATCAACTGGGCATACTTAGTTACGTCCGAATGGAAGGCGACATTTTCAAATAAATAGAATTCACGTGGAAATAGCTTTTATATATTTTTTTTAGATGGTAAGCTAAGTATTAAAAAAAAGTGTGGAAAGATCCAAAAATTAGCAAAATAATTAAAAAAAACTTGATGACGAATTTTGTAGGAAAGAAGTGGAAAGAAAGCGTATTTATCGCAAAAAGTTAAAGGAAGAAATAAATACGACCACCAGTTAGCTAAAAAAAACTAGTAAGAAATGATCTTCGATTGGACCGAAGTTAAAATACCCCACGGCCGAGCCAAAGTATATTCAAAGTGTTAAGCAGTCAATAAAATGTTTATTTGTAAAATCATTTCCATTATGGTTTTACCAGAAAATATTCGCTTTTATTTTTCTATAAAATCACTTTGTATGGGAGGTGTGTGTGGTTTTCACTCGAGTTGGTTGAATTTCATACACAGAGTACATGTTATATATTAAAGCTCATATGCAAAATATCAAGTCCATATAATTACGGCTGTAACCGTGATCGCAAACAGACAGACGGGGAGGAATCGTTGTCGGGGAGGAATCGTTGTCGAAACAATTGAGTCGTGAAAACAAAAAGATCCGTGTTTTAACTAAATAAAAATATACTTTAATTGTTTAAAATATTGAAAAAGTGATATTATAAAAGTACTTTTCTCACTTAATCTTTTGATACTTTTAGTTGTACAATTCCTGAATTTTTAACGTGAAAATTAATAAAAACAAAACTTGCGCATTTTGCAGCGCTTTGTTTGTGAAAAAACAGTGAAGAATGCAAAATGCCGGCAACAGAATGCAGAGAATGCACAGCAAAATTGCTTCAAATCGACGAAGTAGTTTTATGCACAGGCGGATGCAACGAGAGTTTTTGCCTTAAATGCAGTAACTTAAAAAGAAACGAAATAAAATTAGTAAATGAAAATATTAATATAAAATGGTTTTGCAATCAATGCAGTTTATCGGACACAAACACCAAATTTATAGAAATAAAACATTTGATAGAAAAGTGTGAACAAAACAAACTTAAAAGAATTGATGTGAAAGAAATAATGGAGGAAGCGATCTTAAAAAAATGTAAACAAATTAAAACAGATATTATTGCTGAATTAAGTTCCCTAATAGAGCAAAATATAGAAAGCAAGTGCAATGAAATTAAAAAAGATTTAATAAAGGAAGTATCAGCAGAGTTAAAAGTAAACAATGACAAAATTAGTGAAATATGTTTGGAGCGAAACAATAACAACAACAACGAGAAAGCAGTGTCATATGCGCAAGCTGTTAAAAGCAATGCTAATAAAATTATATTGAAACCAAAATCAAAAGGAATAAATAATAAGGAGACAAAGAATGCGTTGAAAAAAATAATTGAACCAACAAATAATTTAATCAATAATGTTAAAGAGATCACAGATGGTGGAATAATTGTTGAATGTGAAACGGGGGAAGCTTATGAAGAAGTACAAAAGAAAATTAAAGAAAACATTGGAAATGAATTCGATGTTGAAAAAATGCGCGAAAAGAAGCAACAGCGAAAGTGGCTCAAAATAGTCGGAATGTCAAATAAGCTAAGCAGTGACAGGGTTGCCGAGTGCATAAAAAAGCAAAATGATATTTGCAATGACAAAGAAATAAAAGTAGTTAAAATATATGATGACTTAAATAAAAGAATGGAAAGTTTTAATGTGATAATAGAAACAGATGCCGAAACTTATGAACAACTAATAAAAAATAAAAGAATAAAAATTGAGTTCGACTCATGTAGAGTGTTGGAGCACGATAGCATATTGAGATGCTTTAAATGTCTAGGTTTTAAACATAAAGCAAATGAATGTACAAACAAGACAGCGTGCAGCAAATGTGCTGGAAATCATGACGTAAAAGAGTGTCAATCACGAATTGTAAGGTGTGTAAATTGTTATGAGTTAGTCCAAAAACGCATAATAAACGTTGACTACAATCATTACGCTTTTAGTAGGGAATGTCCGGCGCTTAAAAGACTAAACAATCCGAAAAATAAAGTGAACAAATAGCAGCTAAACACCTCACAAAGCTTAAAACTAATAAACCTTAATATCAATAGTATACTTTCAAATAAACTTGAACTAGAAAGATTGATGGAAATAAATAAACCAGCGATCGTGCTATGTTCGGAGACATGTACGACAGAAGAAATTTGCGACAGAGAGATTAACATAAAAACGTATAAAACAATTAGATGCGATTCACACAGTTGGCACACTGGCGGTGTAATAATATTTATTCAAAATACAATTGACCACAAAATAATTCTAAATAAGACAATGAACAAAAATGTCTGGTGTTCTGTTATTCAACTAAAAAAGTGCGATATAAAGTGGCGAATTGGAGTTCTATACCATTCACCAAGCTCAAGTGATGCGGAATTTTTAAATTACATTGATGAAATAATAAGTGAAGTTTGCGACATGTCGATTAATAATATTATAATAGGCGACTTTAATATAAACTTAAATATAAATTCAACTTATAGCTTAAAACTTAATGAAATATTTCAATCACAATCAATGCGGCAAATAATTAATTTTAACACACGGATAGCTGAATCGTCCGAAACATTAATCGATCATTTATACACAAATGCTAATAATATAAATTGTGAAAGGTTAGACAAATACAAAATATCAGATCACGAAACAATAATGTTCAAAATAAAGATAAATGAGCATCTAGAAATGCGAAAAAAGATGAAAATAATATCGTGGGAAAATTACGACTGCGAAAAATTATTAAACTTATTGCGATGCTATGACTATAATGTTTTAAATAACGTTAACATAAACGAAAAAGTACGTATTTTAACAAACAGCTTATTAAACTCTATGCAACAATTAACAAGTGAAAAAGAAATTAATGTCAAACTGAAAAACAAATGGTACGATCGCGAATTGACTGAATTAAATAGATATAAATACGACATATATAAAAAATGTCAAAATACTGGAATATGGAGGGAATACTACGACATAAAAAAGTATTACCAAAAACAAATTAAACTTAAAAAAATAAAGTATATGGAACACAAAGTTCAGATTAATAGTACAAACAGTAAACTTATGTGGAAATATCTTAAACAAACGGTCAACATAACAGAAGAAAAAGACACTATAAATAAAATTAGCATAAATAATAAAGTTTACGAAAATAAAGCTGAAATCGCAGAGGAATTAAACAAATACTTTGTTGATAGCATAATGGACATAAATAATAATATTCAAAGATTTCCTATTAATAATGTAATAAGCCAGCAGATTAATTCTAGACTAATATTTAACGAAATAACGACAGAAGATATTCTCGAAATAGTAGACCATTTTAAATACAAGATTGGTGGTAAAAATCTTCTATCGGAGGGTGTAATAAAAGACTCAGTGCAATATTTAGGACATTTCTGTGCAATTATAATAAATGAAAGTGTAAAAACTGGAGTGGTTCCAAATTTATGGAAAATTTCTACTGTAGTACCTGTAAAAAAAGTGACAAAAACATTAAAAGCTGAGGAACTGAGACCAATAAATACTCTTCCGAATATGGAAAAAATCTTAGAAACTGTGATAAAAAGACAACTCGTGCAATATTTAGATAGTAATAACATTATAATTAAAGAGCAGTCAGGATTTAGAAAATTGCATTCCTGCGAAACTGCACTAAATTTAGTGATTGCGCAATGGAAAGAAGATTTAAATGCAAAAAAATCAACAATTGCCGTCTTTATAGACCTAAAAAGAGCCTTCGAAACGATAGACCGTGAAATATTACTGCAAAAACTAAAACGAATTGGAATCAACGGAATAGAGCTGAAATGGTTTAATAGCTTTTTAACAAATCGCAAACAGCATACAGTAATAGATCAAGCAAAGTCGAGAGAAGTACCAGTAGAAATTGGCCTGCCCCAGGGATCGGTCTTAGCCCCGATTTTATTTAACATATATATTAATGATATTTTAGATTGTCTTAAACATTGTAAAATTAAACTTTTTGCTGATGATGCCTTAATAACCATAAGTGATACTGATATAAGCACTGCAATGATAAAAGTACAAGAAGATTTAGATAGACTTTATATATGGCTGTGTACAAATAGACTTAAATTAAATATAACAAAAACACAATTTATGACAATTACTCGATGTAATGTTAGGTTAAGTGATCAGATACTTAAAATTAACGATGAAAAGATTAATGAAGTAGAAAAAATTAAATATTTAGGTATTCAGATAGACAATAAACTCAAATTTAATGGTCACATAGATTATACAGTAAATAAAATTGCAAAGAAAATAGGATTTATGCAAAGAACATGTCGGTTCGTCAGAAAAGAATACAAAATTTTGGTTTATAGATCTATTATAGAACCCCACTTTATATATTGTCCATCAATATTATATATTTTACCTAATTCACAAACTGACAGGCTACAAAAGATGCAAAATAAAGCAATGCGCCATATATTAAAAGCACAATATTATACACCAACAATTACTATGTTGAATGCACTAAATTGGTTGAGTATTAAACAACAGTTACTCTTCCATACAATGAAATTTATATTTAATATTAAACATGGATTAGTACCAGAGTACCTTAGTAATAATTTAACATATGTTAACGAAATACATTCCTATATAACAAGAGACAGAAATAATTTTAGATTGCCTTTATATAGAACAGAAGCTGGAAAACAAAATTTGTATTACAAAGGACTTAAATGTTTTAATGCTTTACCAAGCGAAATCAAAAATTGTGATAACAAAAACCGTTTTAAAAATTTATTATACATATACTGTAAAACAACACCTGTGAGATAACTTTAAATTATGTTAGGAAATTAAGTTAAAATTCGTTATAACATGTAGAAAATAATGTTTTGTAAGAAATTATTAATAAATAAATAGGCTAATTAGTGAAGCTGATCAATAATATATGTACTTTTCTATACCTGCCAAGCTTCCTTATGGACGTTACAAACGGAGTGACAAAATTAATATACCCCTTTTACGTGGGGGAATAAAAATATGTGTGGGGTAGAAGTGAAAATTGAACCCAAAAAAGTAGAAATTTTTAAGTGGTTAATTGATTTACTCTTAAATATAGTCTTACTAAAAAAGTCTTATTTCATACAATGGCAAGATTGGATTAAATCTGTTTTAATACAATTTCGAAAAGTACCATACCATCATACCATGCTATCATCCTATACCGTCATACTGTATCATAAAACTAGACCATGCCATCATTCCATGCTCATCTTACCTTCATATTATACCATCAGAAAATACTAGCATACCATACCATCATATTCTACCACCAAACCATAACTACCATTATACCATATATCTAGCCATCAAATCGCTCATTTGCTCGAACAACGTCATAACACAAAAAAACCGATATTTGAGTTAATGATGCAGAAATGCGTGTTTTAACATGATCTCTGTCAAAATATGGTATTGCTATCTTATGTACTCATTACGTGGCAGCCAAAAATGCCGTTATTTCGTTTGACACCTTACGCGCTTTATTATTTGCTAGACCGTCTCCTCTCAGTTGCGCATCGATCGTTTGAGTGAACCTGGAAACCCAGGTTCGAACCCCAGCAGCGACAGAAAATTATTTGAATTAAAATAATTTTTCTGTACGGCCGCCACCTCTCTGCAGACAATGGCAAACCTCAGAGAGTAATCGAAATGCCATGTAAAGCTTCTTGAGAATAAGAACATTTCGTTCATCGCCGTTCGGAGTCGGCGTTAAGCCTGTAGGTCCATTTCTCGATCAATTGTGTACAAACTTAATGACACGCACAACACAATTGATCATAAGATGCTAGGTCAAAGTCCTTTCAAGGGCTGAAATGGCCAGTTATTTATTTTTTATTATTGTACAAGATTTTTAGTGTGTATAATTCACAATGAGACGTTATTGTTGATTAAATATAGTATGTATATAATGTAGTGAAATATTTGTAAATCATCTCTAAATGTCTGCCGTTGGAAACTCTTCATACTCATCATCATCTAGGAACTCATCTTCCTTTTCAGAAGACTTCGACAATTCCAGAGATGACAAAAATTAGTTACCCGAGAGCGATGATAACAGCGATAGTGATGAAAAATGCAAACAAAAGACAACTTCAACTACTGCATTTAAATCATTTCTGGAGGAGTCTGTGCTTGAAGATACAGATAGTATTGAAATCATTATTGAAAAGATCTCTGAAATCCCTAGCATTGATATTGATGAAGCAGGCCCAAGTACATCCAACAAGAAATCAAATTTTGAAAATTCATCTTTAAATACACCGGAATCAATTTTGTTAACAAGTCCAGTTAAAAAGGGAAGAAAGATAAAAATAAACCCGAGTTGTTGGAAGCAAGCTTTAAGAAAGCAGAAAAGAAACAGAGGAATAGAGTATGAAACACACTCAAAAAACAAAACTATTAGGGCTGAAAGACAAATGAAATCTATGTGTCCCGAAAGCTGCAAGTTTGCGTGATCAACAAAATTCACCGAAGATGAAAGGAAGCATTTGTTTTCGTCTTTCTGGACACTAGCTAACATCGAATATCAGCGACAATTTATTGCGAATTGTATGAAAATAGTTGAGCCACAATACCACTACATTCGCATTGAAGGTACGAGAGCACAAAGGCAAAAGAATACTGCATATTATTTCAGACGTGGTGATAAAGAAGAGCGTGTTTGCAAATTATTCTTCCAAAACACGTTAAATATAATAAGCCGAACAGTTCGTACAGTGCTAGAGAAACGATGTAAGGTTGCTGGTAATGTTCTAGAGCTCGATCAAAGAGGAAAACATGGAAAGCATAAGGCACTCGATCATCAATTAAAATTTGGTATTAACCCTGCAGTAGTCGCGCGGATTACATATGTAATCCAGTCATGAAAAATTATGAATTTCACAATTGTCTGCAATCGATATTCGTTGATTTTACGTACTATAAGAATTATGTTTATGTTGTTTTTTTAAATAAATATAATATAAAATAAAGTAATAATAAAAATTAAAACAAATAACTAAGCATTTTCAAATTGCCATCTCTTATTTTAAACTTTAAAAAACGGATTACATATGTAATCCGCGTGACCACTCTTGTCACATTTAGGTACGCGACTACTGCAGGGTTAAGCAATTTGTGGACTCAATACCGAAAATTGAAAGCCACTATACTCGTGCAAATACTTCAAAAACATTCATTGATGGGAGCAAATCGATTGCCTCTCTTCATAAGGACTATGTGAACAATTGTGAACGTATTTTTACTTAGGATTTAAATATGTATTTCTCTGTACCAAAAAAAATTCTTTGCGAAATATGTAAAAAAATAAAATAAATAACTGGCCATTTCAGCCCTTGAAAGGACTTTGACCTAGCTTCTTATGATCAATTGTGTTGTGCGTGTTATTAAGTTTGTACACAATTGACCGAGAAATGGACCTACATGCTTAACGCCGACTCCGAACGGCGATGAACGGAATGTTCTTATTCTCAAGAAGCTTTACATGGCATTTTTATTACTCTC
Organism: Pherbina coryleti; assembly: GCA_943735915.1. Lineage (NCBI taxonomy): Eukaryota > Metazoa > Arthropoda > Insecta > Diptera > Sciomyzidae > Pherbina > Pherbina coryleti. The sequence goes on from OX030950.1 coordinate 98,956,378, forward strand.
TGAGGTTTGCCATTGTCTGCAGAGAGGTGGCGGCCGTACAGAAAAATTATTTTATTCAAATAATTTTCTGTCGGTGCTGGGGTTCGAACCTGGGTCTCCAAAGTTCTTTGACATAGCGGCCACGCACTTTAACCAGCTACGCCACGGTCGCCACAATTGCGAAATATGTACAACTAATAATAACATGGACGAAAATTAACAAAAAGTAATCAAGAAACGTTTGACCTTCATCAAAATGAAAAGAATTTATCAAGAATTTAAAAAACAAAAAAAAAAAAAAAGAAAAGACATTTATGTATGTACTCAGCGGAAACTTTTTAGTGCGAAACACATTGAAAAATAATTTGACGCAATAATTTGGAGCACCACGATTACCGCCTACGCTCAAACTCACACTAATACGCTGCTGCCGAGCTTACTTCACTTGCACTCATCTTCTTTTTCATTATTTTTCTTCTGCAAGCCTCTGCACTCTTACTTGTGCACACCGCTTCTTCCTCACTTCTTTGCTGAATCTACTGCTATTCCTGCCTACAATGCCACCTTTACCACGTTTAACTCGCCAACAACAACAACACCTACAGCTGTCTCATCGTCTTAACAACAAAGAGGACAACAACAACACCCCTAAGCTTTTATGTGCTGAAACCTCTTCAAAATCTCTTCGAGCTCTAATGCTTGAAATGGAAGAGAGGCTTTGCGCGAATTTTAGAAGCGATATGCGGCAACTCAAAGATGATCTTCTTTCTAAGTACGACAGCTCTCATAGACAACTAGCGGAGGAAATTGCCAGCGTCGAGGTGAGAATCACTAAAAAGATAGGGACTGAGGTGAATGCTCTTAACACTGTTTGTCGTGAGCTGGACAGTAAAATAGTCTTATTGGAAGAGGAATTAAGTTCTCTTAAACGCCACTGCGATGATCTGGAGCTTTCACGTGATAACTTGAGGAGTATCAATAATAATAACAATATTACCAACAAAAAAATTGTTGACATCTCTTCGGATGCCATTTTGTTTGGCCTGCCTGCGACAAATGATGAAAACCTCAAGAGTATTTTCAATCGGATATGCCACAATATGACTTTCAGTCTCCTCTTATTAGAGAAATTTTTTGGGTAAATTCAAACCAGAGCACTCAGAGCTCTATTGTAATTATTAAATACCTGTCACCTAGTGACAGAAATCGTGTGCTCAAAGCTTTTGGTGACTTTCGGAGGCGCACTAATTCAGGTGTCAATCTTAGGGATGTTGGGCTTGACTTTGATAAAAACATTTTTATTCATGAGAGCCTCGATTCTGATACTCGCAATCTTTTACAAGCTGCCATTACTTACAAATGACAGAAGAGCATCTACAATGCGTTTTCCTTTCGTGGCAAAGTTTACATCAGAAAAGAGAAAAATACTGACAGTATTCGCATTAGCAACCTGGATGAGCTACGGAGTTATACTCTTGATGTCAGTGCTTCTACCTCGGCTACTACCTGCTAAACACCTACGTTCCTGTCCATTTATATTTATGTTCGTTGTTGCTATTCTAATAATTTACTTTAAGCCTTATCTGCTTCTCTCATCTATCTTTTTAATCTCTCCTTTTTCCTTTCTGCCGATAATCCGCTCTCTCTTTGATTATTCTTATGCTCAACTCTAGCTTTACACCTTCTGGTGCTGATGAAAATCAAAAAAACTCTAATTCAGGTCTTATGTAAGCAACGCAGTGGACTAAATATCGTCCACTTTAATGCTCGTAGCTTAAACATAGCTAAACTGGATTATATCAGGTACTTATTCGACAACTCCCTAGTTGACATCATTTGCATTTCGGAAACTTGGCTAAGTAGTGAAATAATCTAAATGCCACCGTTGTAAGCCGTTCAAATGGGTCAGGTATTGAATTTATTAATTTATGTGTATCTGATAACAACAATAAAATTCTTGTTTCGTGTGTGTATAATCCTAACAAATGTTTTTCTGTTGATCCATTGTTTTCTGTATTATCAAATAGTATAATTGATTATGACGTGATCTTGTTATGTGGTGACTTTAACAGAAATCTTTCAATTTTACAATTTTAATCCAATAGTTTCATTAGACATTAATACTTCGCATATTGCCTTTAATTATAAGGTTTGTGATTTTGATCTTTTAAATTATCTTATATCCTGCATTGACTGGGATTCTTTGTTCACTGGTTTAAGCCTTTCTGAGTGTTTTAAAATTTTCAAATCTCAATTATCTGTAATATGTGTAAATAATATCCCACAGCTCCAAAAAATTGTTTATAAAATTCCTTGGGACACAAAGGGCTTAAAAAAGCTTAAGAATTTGAGGAATAAATTTTTCAAAAAATATAAGGCCACAAACAATTCTGCATATAAGTTAAAATATTTACATTTTATGAGAGAGTTTAATTTTCTTGAAAAATATCTATACAAAAAATACATTCGCAATTACGAATCAAATATTAAATCCAATCCCAATGCTTTCTGGCGTTTTATAAAAGCTAAAAAATGTTCTTCTAGCATACCTACATCTGTCTTTTTTAATGATCATTCTGCGAATTCTCCCTTGGAAGCTGCTAACCTGTTTGCTGACTTCTTTAAATCTAATTTTGTAAGTGACTCAGATCCGCATGATGACTTACGCCTTGACTCTAATACGTCGTCAATTCTTGGCTTTGGTTCCCTTGTTCTGTCAATTGATGACGTTTGGAATGGTATAATAAAACTTAAACAGTCGGCTCAAACTGATATTGATGGTATTTCTCCTCTTTTTATCAAGAATTGCGCTGCGTCCCTATTGTATCCGATCAAGTTGATCTTTAATAGGTCACTGGCCACTGGGGTTTTTCTAGATGACTGGAAAGTTGCAGCAATTGAACCTATTTTCAAAAGTGGTAACAAAAGCAATATTTCGAATTATAGGCCAATTTCTAAATTATTGTCAATTTCTAAACTATTCGAGGGAATTGTAAAAGAGAAAATGTACTTTGCCGTAAAAATCTTATTTGTTCGCAACAGCATGGATTTGTTACAGGTCGCCCAACAGTGACAAATCTCATGATATTTACAGAAGATTGTGTCTCTGCTTTCCAAATTGGAAATCAAGTTGATACAATTTACACAGACTTTTCAAAAGCGTTTGACAAAGTGTCTCACATCATCCTGCTTTCAAAATTAGCTCATATGGGTTTTCACTCAAATTTTTTAACCTGGATAAGGTCTTATTTATCCAATAGACTTTCGCATGTAGTGATAGATGACATTAAATCGATTGCTTTTACAGCAACATCTGGTGTGCCTCAAGGCAGCATTCTAGGTCCACTGCTATTTTTGTTACTTATAAATGACATTAGCAGATGTTTCTCTTTTTCAAAATATCTTTTATACGCTGACGACTTAAAACTTTATGCTGTCATCCGCGACCATCAAGATGAATTAAATTTACAATCGGACATTAATAACCTTAGTGATTGGTGTTGTAGAAATAAACTTTATCTAAATAATAATAAGTGCGTCTATGTTAAATTTTTTAAGACATTTAATGTGTCTTATAACTTATATAATATCAATGGTTCTGTTTTGAAAAAAATTGATGAAATCACATTTCTTGGCATAATTTTTGATTCAAAATTTACTTTCGTCAGCCATTTAAACTATATTATATCTAAAGCATATTCTCTTTTAGCATTTGTAATGCACAATAGCTCGGATTTCTCAGACCCCTTTACTCTGAAATTGTTATATTACTCTTTTGTCCGTTCAAAGCTGGAGTATGCTATTATTATCTGGAGACCATACTATGCATCACATACAAATCGCCTTGAGCGCTTACAAAGAAAATTTACTAGATTTGCAGTTCGTTCTCTAAATCTATGTAATGAAAATCTCTCGTACATTGATCGATGTAAACTTTTAAATCTAAAAACGCTACAATGCAGAGGTACGATATTAGCCCTGCTTTTTATATATGATATTGTTTGTGGTTCAATAGATTGTCCTACTCTTTTGAAATTAATACATTTTAATGTTCCTGCCAGGAGCTTAAGCAATTTTGAAGTTTTTCACATAAGTATCAAAAAACCAATTATGCTTTATATGCTCCCATTTCGAGAGCTCTTACTGAAATAAACTTAATTCCAAATTCTTTTGCTTTGGATTTTTCTCTTCCTAAATATATTATTAAAAATTTACTTAACAATATTTACTATTCGATTTAGTATATTTTTAAGTTATATATTGATTGTCAGTATGGAATTAATTATTCTTTGACTAAATAAATAAATAAATAAATAAATAAATAAATAAAAAAAAAAATCTCCTATCTAGCGAGCTGCCTAAGCAATTACTGCAGAACCACATATCTTCGTTAGGATTGTCTATTGTAAATGTTTCTATGCCCACTCGCTTTTCCTACAACACCACTCGTCGTTTCTCTTTTTAATCAATTGAGCTTTGTCTCTGATCATGATTTGATTTTTTGCACGTTAGATGTCAATTTGTCTCGTTTAGCTATCCCAAATACTTTTTCCTATAGGGATTTCAAGAGCATAAATTATCCGTCTCTCTTCCACGATGTGTCTATGCTATCGTTCAATGGTTGTTGGCTTCACCATAATATAAATGACAAGCTTAATTCTCTCTTAGAACCAGTAAAGTTTCTGTTTGAGAAACATGTATTTGTACGCAATTGTAGTATAAAAAATATGTCCTGTCCCTGGTTTTCCCAGCATGTGCTGTCCGTTATAAAAAAAAAGAAACAGGTTACGTAAGACTTGGCGGCTAAATCCCACAGAAACTAATTGGGAAGCTTATAGAATGGCGAGGAATGAAGCCGTGCTTACAACTAGGCAAGCTAAAATGCGTTTTTATTCAAATAAACTTAAGCTCTCTCTGCCAAGCAAAATGCTTTGGAATAATATTAAAAGCCTTGGGGTTTGCAACAAAAATAAAGTTGAATGTCACCTAGATCCAGAAGTTTTAAACTGTTTCTTTTCTGATAATGCTGCTGCTTCTACTTCTGCTGCAGCTAATAATTGTATTACTTTGCCCTTGTTAAATCATTCAACGATTCAATCTTTTAACTTTTCTCCTGTAGTAGAGTTTGAGGTTGGCAAATGCGTGTCTCAAATTAAGTCTAACGCACTGGCTGCCGATGGTATTCCCATAAAATTTATCAAAATCATACTCCCCCACATCATTAGCTCTCTAACTCACATAATTAACTCATGTTTTATGTCGTCCTCGTTCCCTGATTTATGGAAAATGGCCATTGTTCTTCCAGTAGCAAAGAAGCAAAATCCATCTTGTCCCAATGATTTTAGGCCAATAAGCATTCATTCACCTTTAGCAAAAATTTGTGAAAAACTCATGTCTCAACAAATAACACTCCACTTAGTTAATAATAACCTTCTATCTCCGTTTCAGTCTGGTTTTCGTGCTGGTCATAGTTGTTCGTCTGCAGTTATTAAGATAATTGATGATATACGGCCACAATATGATGCGGGGTTCTTGACTCTCTTATGCTTGTTAAATTTTTCGAAGGCGTTTGACAAAGTAAATGATCAAATCTTGTGTTATAAGCTTAAGTCATTGTTTGGTTTCTGTGATAGTGCTGTTAATTTAATGTCTAGCTACTTGTGCCGTAGGTATCAAAAAGTTAAAATTGGTCAATTGTCGTCAGGGTACAAACTGGTATTGAGTGGTGTCCCTCAAGGTTCTATTCTTTTAGATTAGATTAGATTATATATTTATTTCATTTCCATTACATTACATTTTTATAAATCCAAATTATGAATATGAACAAGAAGTTTGTTTTTACAGGCAAAAGTATAATGAAAAGAACTAAGCTGATTCTGTAGTTCACAAGGAACTAGTGGCGAATACAGTTGTATATTAAAATATAAACTTAATAAACTAATCGTTTATGAAAAATTTAAAGTTATTAAAATAAATTATAAGGAAGTTAACATAAAAAAAAAAAAAAAAAAAAAACAAAAACAAAAAAAAAAGAATTAATAAGACATTAAGATAACGAAATTATGGAAAAGGATCCAGGACATGGAATAAATTTGAGCTCAAAGAGGCTTTAGTCAGAGAACAAACGAAAGTAAAGCATCAATATCTGAATAATTATGTTGTAGGAGCCAGAGTTTTATTCTTTTCAGAAAAGCAGATTTAGTCCGAATAGATCTAAGCTCAATCGGAAGGCAATTGAAAAGCCGAGGAGCCACTGAAGAAAAAAATTGAAAACAATTCTTAAGGAATGTTGTGGAACAGCGGTGATGTGCTGACTATTAATTCTTAAGTGATATATGTCTGAGAGTCGACTCAACAGGTACCCGGATTTATCAAAAAAAATTTTTAAAACTTTATAGAAATATAAATGCTTTAATGGCAGAATGTTAAGATTCCTAAATAGTAACAGACTACTATATAGTCTACTTTTATTACAAATGATACGAATGGCATGCTTTTGTGAAACGAGAAGAGGGAAAATTTTATTACTATACGTACCACCCGAACTACTTATCCCATACTCAAGTTTAGAATGAAATAAACCAAAATAGATACACTTAAGAAGTGTAGGGCTGCAAAATCTTTTAACAAGTAGAGATGTCTGGTAGCAGTCTTCAGATATTTTTTTAGCACAGATGTATGAGTTAACTATTTCATATCACTATCGAGCCAAACACCAAGATACTTGAAGCAATTCACATTTTCAATAGACAAACAGCCCGAGGAGCAAGACCCACCATCAAAGAAAGTTTGTGTAAAGTTAGAAGAAGAACATATATTATTACTCAGACAAAATTTTTCACATTTGCCGCTATGAAAAAAGAAAGAGTCGTTGTCTAATTTTCTGGCGTTAGTATTAAAGAACATAATTCTAGTTTTATCACTGAGCACTAGCTTATGGATCGTAAACCAGTGACTTAAAACAGCCAGGTCATGGTTTATATCTACCGATAAATTCAACGGAGAGTCAGACGAGAAGGCACAGGCCATATCATCCGCAAAAGCATTAATGGAGCTACAAAATTTAAGTTTAAAAAGTGAATTTATAAAAATTAAAAACAAAATAGGTCCCAAGACGGAGCCCTGTGGAACACCTAATGACAGAACTTCTGATGAACTATAATTGTTCAAAATATTGACACATTGTCTCCTATTTTCTAAATAGGACTGAAACCAGTTTAAAACAAAACCCCTAAATCCAGCCTTATACAATTTATCAAGCAAAAGCTTATGATCAACAGTGTCAAACGCTTTAGTGATATCCACAAACAGTGCTGCAGTTGACTTTTTACTATTTAGACTGGAGTAAATGTTAGTGCAAAAATTTAATAAAGCAATTTCTGTTGTTATCCAGATCGGAATCCATACTGAAATGAGCTGAAAAAACTATATTTCTCCAAAAACTCTACCATCCGAACTTTCATTAGTTTTTCAAAAATTTTTGTAAAAACTGGGAGAAGAGAAATTGGTCTGTAATTATTTACCTGGGACTTGTCACCTTTTTTGAATAAAGGAATGACCTCAGCTGTTTTTAAGCTATTAGGAAAAATACCACAATACACACTTCTGTTAAAAATATCACATAAAATATCACTGATAAAATAAACTATATGTTTGACAAAGTTATTAGATATACAACAAGATGTTGAAGAATTTGAATTTTTTAAAGACAGCAGTTTTATAGACTTCAAAAGAGCTTATGGGCTTGTATGCAAAAGTGGCTGAATTATGAGCCTCCCTAGACAAACAATTACATTGTTGTCTAACTACATTACTTTCAGCAACTACATCTTTACCAATATTAACAAAAAAGGTATTAAATATACTAGCAATTTCCCGTGGATTATCAATTAATCTATTGTTATGTAAAAGGCTAGAGACCTGGTCCGCATTACTGTTTCTGTTTAAAAGATTATTAGCTATTTTCCACTCACTTCTTAGATCACCCTTTGCTTTATCAAACTCATTAATATAATAATTATTTTTACTTTCCAATACATCTCTGGAGATCTGCTTACACAAATTTTTATACCTTGTCGCTATGTTCACATTAAGTGGAAATTTCTTTTAAAGTTTATAAAGTTCATTTTTGGTGTTAATTTTGTTAAGCAAAGCATTCGAAATCCAGGGTTTAGCCTTTTTTTTTTATTTCTTCTCATCGAAGAACGAGAACACCTGTTTATATGGCTATTAAGTGTGTTTAAAAAGATTGAGTAGGCAATCGATGGATTATTTTCCTCATAAACAGGTTCCCAAAACTCAAAACAAAGAGAATTTCTTAACGCAACAAAATCAGTTTTGACACGCGGAATTAAACGAGACTGAGAACTAAAGTTTGTCATCCTAAAATTAGCAATGCTTAAACATGTCATGCAATGATCAGTTAGCTGTAAGTCCATTATTGAGCTCAAGAATTCAAAGTTACAAGAGCTTAGGCGACGTAAAAAGATGTGATCTATACATGTACCCAAGGAGTCGGGAGACCTAATTCGTGTCGGGTGATTGATGCACGACTCTAAACCAAGATGAAAGAGTTAGCAAGTACCGATCAGTCAGTTGGCTGTCTACCATTATGTTAATATTTATGTCACCTAATAATATTAGATTAGCATTCGGTTTTGTGTGATTTATTAGAAGAAACTCTAAGTCAGGTAGGAACACGTCATTAGCGGAGATTGTATTAAATCTGTACGCACAGAGAAAGTTAAATTTCTTATCATCTATAAGACATTCTACCGTTAAAGCATCACAACTTCTCAGATTAAAATTAATACATTTACAATTAATCAACTCATGCACAAAAGCAGCAACACCACCAGACGCATAAGAGTTATTGCAATTTACAAAAAAATTATACCCATTAATAGAAAAATGAGCAATTTCCTCTTCAAAGATCCCGATTTTGGTCAAAAATATGAAAAGTGGCTTGTTCGTAAAAGATTCGAGATGAAGAAGTAAATTATCAAAATTTTTACGCATACTTCTGATATTTTGATGCAAAATTAGGCAATTATTTTTATATTCTGAGTTAAAGCATAGGTCAGAGGATTGTATAAAATTATCATTCGCAAAAGAGATAGTACCGGAATCAAGAAGGTGATCTTGTACCAGTTCTATGATTTGAAATTGAAAATAAATTTAAAAAGTGTCGATATCAACTGTTGAGTTGATATGAACACACTTTTCATCATCTCTTTTGCGCACAAAAACCATACCATTTCTGACCCATACATACTTATAGTTCTTTTCCTTTTTAACTCTTGAGCGAAATTAACCAGTGAGCGCGATTTATTATCTATCGATTTATAGACTATCATTGATAAAAATTTTTTTAACATTGTTGTTGTTATTGAAAAGCCTAGTAGTTAAGTTATTCTTATTACTGAATTTCTTTTTCATAATTTCGTTTTTCTTTAAGAGGGAAGTAAATTTAACGACTAAAATATTATTATTAACAGATTTATCATTCATAATATCTTTGTTTTTTGAAAATTTTACATAGCAGTTGTCTATGCTAGCTTCACAATTTTTCACACCTAAACCAGTTGAAAAAATTGTGTGAGCATATTCTAAGCAATTGTTATTATTTAGAGAAGGAATACCTACAATCTCAACACATTTGTTTCTCTCAATATTCTCTAGGCGCCTAACATCATTACTCAACTTATTCACCTTTTGCAGAAGTTCATTTTTCTCGACTTGCGCAGAGTTAACTAAAGAGAGTAGTTCTGCATTTTCTAATCTAATAGCAATTAATTCTTTAAAAATAGTTTCTAATGTTATCTCTTTATGGTTATTAATAAAGCTTAACTGATTATTATCGAGCGACAGATGATGTTGTTGTTGTTGCTGTTGTTGAAGTTGAAGTTGGTGCTGTTGTTGTTGTTGTTGTTGTTGTTGTTGTGGTTGACAAAGACAGAGATCCTTCAGTGGTTTACGTAGACACCTGCCGTAAGGGCTTAATTCCACGGTGCCCCTTGACACGAGGAGTCGTGGTTCATGGAAATGATACCCAGAAAATTAATTTCCTGTGTTTTACCTCCATGACTCCAGACGCGACCAACGTCCCATTATAGTAGTTTCAATACCGGATACACACCACACTTAAGTTGTATATTTAAATTAATAAATATACTGTATGGATAGTTACCAGCATTGGAACGCAACAGTACCAATCATGGACGGCTAGTGTTATCACCATCCACAATTATCGGTTAAAAACGAGACCCATCTAAAATCTCTGACAATTTGAGGAATTGCCACCCGGTTGTAAACAAACGCAACTCCACGCCAGACCACCATAGGTCTTGTTCGCGACATTGAACTACCACAGCCAGCACGAAACTCCCCGAAGGGCCAGCCCACAATAGTCACCCTGGCAAAAGGTTCCACGATGAATAACCATATCAATATCACCAACTTATCAGCTGGTAAATGAAGTATTCCTCTAATACTTATATTTGACTGTGACGTCCTGTCACTAAATTGTACTTGGCTAGGCAAAATAAATTTACCTCTTTAGTATAACCAGTACAACGTACTGTTATTATACTACTCCTCCTCCGTAACGCATTTCATTAACAAGTAACTAATTTGCGTAATTTCGAACGTACCGTCGTTAGCACAATTTAATGTGAAAACTAGGGTAACGTCTCAACAATTCACCTATTTCCGAAGATATAGGCATTTTCTAGTGTTAAACACTAACTTTACGCTCCAACTGAGGTCGATGATATATCAACGGCTACTCTATGTGGATGACTATTCCCGTGCTAACAAATTATTTGTTGCTTTTGCTACTGCATTCATAGGTATTAACGCCACTATTGCTATGTGCATATAGTCCAACCTACTCCAAGATTAAGCCGTGACACACAGCAGGCTCAAGGTGGGCCTTTTTCTTTTTACACAGATATAAAGGTCAAAAGGATTAGAAAACCCCCTTATATCTGCAACCATCCTCCTTTATCCTGGCTTTGGACAGGCTGCTCGTGAAAACAGGCGGAGTTGGTTGACAAAGACAGTCATCCAGAGTATTATATTGTTGTTGAGGAGAATGAGCATGTATAAGCTGATGCTGTTGTTGCTTTTGAATAGAAGTAGAAGCGCCAAGGCAGAAATCACGAGTGGTATCAACAAAAGTAAGCTCCTGTTGTTGTGTTGCTCTTTCGAGCCTCTGCTGTTAGTTGGTGGAGAGATTATAATAGTGGACTCAACTAGTTGAGTGTCAGACTGTGAAGTAGCAACTTGTTTCTTATTCAAAGCTAAAACCAAGTTATCCTGAACATGCGTTGTTTCCTGTTGTTGTTGGTGTAACTGGATAAGATTTTGCTGAGATTCTACAAGCTGTTGATTACGATTTTGTTGCTGTAGTTGACTGATAGTTGGCTCTGTTTGATGTAATTGCCTTTGATCAATTTGCTGTTTTAGTCGCATTTGGCTCTCTGTTTGAGTTTTATTAGCGAGCTGAGATATTGTGTTAACATTTTCCACTTTTTGATGTTTTTGCTGATTTTGTTTTTGTTTTGGCAACTGATTCTCGACACCATGTGATGACTCATCAACACATGCAGAAAACTCATCGGCGAAAGGGCTATCCCCTCTCTGCTTAGTACCATTTTGTAGTTGTTGTCTTGCCGTGTTTTCTGATTCTGCACGCATTTTTTTAGTTGCTGGTTATGTATTACCAGCTGATTTGTGAGTACATTAGATGACTCACCACTGTGAAGAAGTTCAGCGGCTGAGGGGGTCATCCCAATCTGCTTAATTCTGTGTTGAAGTTGCTGTTGTTGTTGTTGTTGTTGTTGTTGTTGTTGGCTTTTCAATTGTTGGCTTTCAGATGTTAGAGGCTGCAGATTAGCTTGTGCTTTACCATTAAACTTCTGTAAATAATGCTGATGATTATGCTGCTGTTGTTGTATTTGATGATTATGTTGTGGTTGCAGCTTAGGACTGAAGTCAGATGCAAGCTTAGAATTAGAATTTGTAATCAGCGGAGGGGCACCCTCGTCTTGCTGCAGTGCACTTGTCACATCGAAATTTATTATTAGTTTTTTTCCAAATATTCGATATCTGAGCTTTGAATATTAATACACTTGCAATGAAAATACTCATTACAGCTAAAACATTTAATTTTCATTTGGTTTCGTTCCACTTTACTACCACAAACACACGGCATGTTTTAGATCAGTTAATAATAACTCAGAAATTTCCAATGTAATTGCTAGTTATATATTTATTGTAATCTTAATGTATTTTATTATTTTATTATATTTTGTAATTTACTTTATTACTATTAAGGTCAATTTATTGTAATATTAATGCAAATAAGATGTGACACGTGTAATTGTTGGCACAATCCATTATTTTAATTTTTTATATTATACTTGATGCGACCACACGAACCGAAGGCAAAAGAACGACTTGGCCCCCTTCTGTTTTCTATGTTTCTAAATGATATTTTTTCTGTTTGTAATCATGCTTCTGTTCATGCTTACGCTGATGATATCCAGTTGTATCTTTCTCGTAGAACTGGCCTCATCGAGGACCTTGGTTGTAGGCTGAATGAAGACCTCAGTAATATCTATAAATGGGCTTGCAAGAATGACCTTCTACTTAATTCTTCAAAATCATATGTTCTTCCTATTTGTAAAGTTAAGTCTTGCTTAATTGATGTCCCCGATTTGTTTATTGGATCGAATAAGCTTACTGTTGTATCGAAAATTGTGAATCTTGGTTTCCATGTTAATTCTTCTTTGTCAGGTGTTGATCATGTTAACAGTATTGTAAAAAAGTGTATTACGTCGAACGTAACCTTAGATTGTCTGCCAGCGTAACTCCAACTCATCTTACCGGTTATAACTTTTTCTGAAGTAGTCTATAGTAAACTTGATTCTTCGTCCCAATTAAAATTGCAAATTGCATTCAACTATGCCACGCGGTATGTTTATGGTCTTCAAAAATATGATCGTCTTTCCAGTTTCCGAAATGCAATTCTTGGTTGTGATATAATTACTTATCTGAAGGCTAGAAACTGCATTTATCTTCATAAGTTAATCTATGAAAAAACACCTGGGTACTTGTTTGACAAACTCCAGTTTGGCATGTCTAGAAGAAGCCATATCCTGATAGTTCCGAGATATTATTCGTTGCACACTTCCCACCTCTTTTTCATCAATGCCATTAGGTTGTGGAATGCTTTGCCACGTTGGCTTAGGGAGGTCAGTGGGAGAGTAGCCTTTAGGCAATCTGTCTTTTCCTTTTTCTCTTCTCATTACATTACTTCTTTTTTGCTTCTATTTCAACTTTTTTTATTTTTTTTTTCTCTTCTTTTTTTTCCTAATTTTCAACCTGCTTATGTTATTTTAGTTAATATTTTGTTTTCATTATTATGTATTGTTTTAATAATTTTCATTAAAATTTTTTTTTTTCTTATATACTTATTGTAATTAGCTTTGAGTTGTAATTATTTAATTTAATTGAATCCACTAATTGTTTAATTTTAGGTGTACTATAAAAGAGCTAGCTCTTATTGTACTTATGCTTTTTTCTTCTTAAATAAATAAATAAATAAATAAATAAATAAAAGAAAAAAGAAATGACAAGGAGAAAGAAACGTCTTTATGGCTGTGTATGATTTGCAAGCCGTTATGCCTTTACCTAAGGGTGAGGTATCAGCTTTTTATTATAAATCAAAACTTAATGTATATAATTTCACGATTTATGACATCAAAACTAATAAAGTGAGTGCTTTGTTTGGGACGAATCGAACGGAAACCGCGGAGTAAACGAATTGGGCACGTGTGTACTTAAATACCTTGAAAATTTGTCGAAAATAAATGATGCTTAAATTATATTTTACTCTGACAACTGTGCTGGTCAGCAAAAACATAAATTCATGATTGCTTTATACCTGTACGCTGTTAGTTATTTGGGAATAGAAGCAATAACACATAAGTTGTTAATAAAAGGACATTCCCAAAATGAAGGAGATTCAGTCCATTCCTTAATAGAAAGGGAAGCAAAACGAATGTTTAAGAGTGGTCCCATTTATACGACGGAGTCCTATATTGCTATTATAAGATCAGCAAAAAAGAAGGGAGATCCATTTCATGTAAACGAATTCTGTTTTGATAATTTTTGGGATATAAAAACGCTAGCAACTAACATTGGACCTTTAAATAAATATGTCGCAGTTAAAATTGTCAGATGTTAATGTGCTTGAAGTAAGACGCGATTCACCCACGTTAGTTTTTTACAAAACTTCGTACACTGAAAGTGATTTAAAAAACGCTACTGTTATCAGAAGACAAAAAAGAAAGATGATACTGTTGTCAACTTGAGCAAAGCTTTCTTAAAAAAACCGGAACTTTCAAAAAAGAAGAAAGACGATTTGATTGATTTTTTTTTTTAGCTTTGAACCAAGGATTTCAGGTGGAATACCTATTCAGTCAAGTCTGCCTTGGTTCGAAAATGGGGTGATAGATTAGTGGGAAGGAAAGGTCAATCAAGTGAAACACGTGTAGGACGTTTTAAGCGTGGTGGAAAGCCAAAGAAACATGTGAATTTTGAATAATAGGCAAGTGTTATGCCTTTACCTCAGTCAATTCAAGTTATAAGGCAATCTCATCCACAAACTTCTCTACCATCAACTACAACTTCAAGTTGTAAATATTGAAGAATTTTTAATTTCAGTTGATTAGAAATGAGGATGGAAAATTTAGAAAGGTTTTAAAGCGAAGGATCATGGCCTGGCGGGAAATCGAACCCGTGACCTCTGGGGTGGCAGTTGAGAACGCTACCAACTCGACTACCGAGGCCGCCTAGTACAATTATAATGCTAAATCGCATTAAGAAATACGTGTGTTTTTTTTGCTAGTAATAACGACACATTCTTATTTATGACAACATTTTGGATGTACTTTTGCAAAAAGAACGTCATAATCCAAAGTCGGCAAAGTTTTTGTCAAATATAATTGCTTGAAATAATAAAAAAACGCATATTCATGCATACTTCTGTTGAAACAGCTTAATAGTGCATCCGATTTTTAGGAGTTCCCTAACTTTTAGTGAATTCCTTAAATGTGACAACGCAATGAAAACTTTAAACGCGTTTTCTGCAAAATGACGTTTTTTGAGTTATGTCGTTATTCGAGCAAATGAGCGATATCATCGTATCATACCATGATACCGCACCATCAACAAAAAGCTCTATGTCGAGCTCTGAATTCTCGAACTCTTTCTGCAGATGTCTTTCGCTGAGGTTTCAGGAATTTGTTTCTTTTAAGCAACTTTTAAATTTAATCTACGCTGACACCTTTTAAATTGGGCATAACTTGAAAGAATTTGGACAGTTTGTTGGTAATTTGCGGCGAATTGGTGGTAACAAAAGGGAAAATTGCAGATACACATGTCTTTTTACCGCCAGTTTGTTGTGAAGAAAAGACAAGGTATATATTTTATCAATTAAGGTAAAAAAGAAATTCAAAACTGCGTAACATCGATCCATAATAGATGACAAAATATTAAAAATATATCTTCAATGACTTCAAACATCTCATACTTTTTGTTATATCAACCCATCAAAATATATCAGTGCGCATTACTTGTATGCACATAAAGAGCGCTTCATTCTACTTGCAAATAGTTCTGTGTGTATAGCGCTATATTTGTAGCAGTTTCAGTAAAAAAGTGCACTTGAAAAAAGTATTAGATTTCAATGTCAAAAACATTAATTTCAAAAACGGAAAAAATCAAACGTCTCACGTTAATTAATTAAATACTTTAACCCTTATCCTGTATTCATGGGTGAAAATTGCCCAGACTGTGTTTAACATTGAATATTTTTGCACTGGCTATATACAGTTAGGGAATAAAGTGTTCATACACCCCTTGAAAACGAAGAAACTGCTAAATGAAAATCATCACAAAAAATGAAGTTATGTCAATATAATTTGATTGCATTTTTATAACTTTACAAAACCAAAAAATTTCATTTGTGTCAAAACATTACTTTATAGATATAAAAAACTTAAAATGAAGAGGGAAAAAAGTGTTCATACAGTTCATTTATTTTTCAATTAAATATTTAATTAATTACTTCTAAATGATTTTTAATAAAGTTAATATTTTGTCGGTCCACCATAAGCATCAATAACTAAATGCACTCGTCTTGGCAGTGATTGGACCAAATTTTCAGTCGTATCAGGTGTAATTTGCAATGAGGCTCTTCGTAAAGCTTGTTTTAGTGTTTACTTGCTGGTAATGTTGTTATGACTGATTTTTCTTTTCAAAATGTCCTAAACATGCTCAATGGGGTTTAAATCCAGTGATTGTGGAGGAGAGCTCAACTGTCTTGGTGCATAATAAAGCAACCAATCTCAGACAATATGCGCTGTAAGTTTGGGATCGTTGTCCTGTTGGAAAATCCAATTCTGGCCAAGACCCAACATATCAACCGATGGTTGTAAATTATCTTCTAATAGCTGTTATAGTAGTATCGGTCTATAATACCATCTATAAACACCGATCGGCCAACCCCAGACGCTTATATGGCTCCACAAGCCATAACGTTGCCACCATCATGTTTCACTGTTGGAACAATATTTATTATTCGGCTCAAGTCCTGTATTTTTTGCGCCAAATCCTTCCGCGGCCATCATTTCCAAACAAATTAAATTTACTTTCGTCAGTAAATAAAACTTTCGTCAGTAAATAAAACTCTTTTCCAAAAATCAATTCCCTCGTTTGAATGCTTTTTTGCAAACTCAAGGCGAAGTTTCCTATTCTTCTCGAAAATCAATGGTTTTCTGCGGGGAACTCTGCTTGCATAACCGTTAGCTTTCAACGCATTTCTTACAGTTTTTGGATGAACTGTCTTGGACGAAGTGTTAGCGATCCGTTAAGCTATTTTTGGGGCAGTCATTTTTGGATTTTTGTTAACTTCTTTTAAAATCAGGCTAATATCTCGTCTCGAGAGTTTCTTTGGGCGTCCTGACCTAAGCTTATTTTCAACAAAACCAATATTTTTATATTTTTTTACGATATTGGACCGTGCCGAAAGGCACATTTAATAACATGATAACTTCGCGATAAGATTTGCCTTTTGTTGCTCATGCACAATTAAATTTTTTATTTCTAAGGATATTTCTTTGCGCGCACTCATCTTGAACACTTGATCACTACTATAACAAGAAAATGACAACTAATCGTTCAATCAACACGTGCCTTACTTCTAATGAAAAAAATAACAGTATTTAAACAGCTACAATGCGTAGTTAAAGAGTGAAATCAAAAATATTTGCACTGTATGAACATTTTTTTCCTCTTCATTTTTAGTTTCTTATATCTATTAAGTTATGTTTTGAGAGAAATTAATTTTTTTAGTTTTGTAAAGTTATAAAAATGCAATAAAATTATGTTCTCATAGCAACATTTTTTGTGATGATTTTCATTTAGCAATTTCTTCGATTTTATGGGGTGTATGAATACTTTATTCCCTAACTGTACATTTTAATGAAACTTCTTGACAATTATTTTTTTCTACTTCATTTCAATGTATTGTGGTCTCTTCAATTGTGTGAATACAACACACACAAACAAGAAATGTCAGAAGATAACAAAAAACTAAGCAAATTTCATGAAACACAGCTAATTCTTAGCAAAAATATGGCAACACTAATGGCACTCAGAGAGAGAATCGTCGGTCGCAAGAGAAGAAATAGAATAGATTCAAATTGTGCGATTTATCGTTGCGGAAAAGGTGCTGCGTTTTTTCAACGTTTTGCATGTATTTTCCAACAACAAAGATCGGCGGCCGCAACGATTTTTGATTCTGTTCAGGCTCTAATGCAGTGATCAGGGTTCGGACTTGAAAATTAGTAAATCGCAGTAAATTAAAGAAAGAAATGCAGTAAAACGAATTTTTTTGCAGTAGTTTTTTTTTATTTATAACCATGTACGTAAATTGTATAAATAAATAAAAAATAAATAACTGGCCATTTCAGCCCTTGAACGGACTTTGAGCTAGCTTCTTATGATCAATTATACTACGTAAATTGTATACTAATAAAAAAAATGCCTAAATACAAATATATACATAACTACTTTTATCATGAATTCCATGTCAGCACTGTTACAGCTTGCGAATAATTGCAACTGATTTACTTAAGAAGAAATTTTTGCGAAAAGTAGTTTGCAATTTTTATTAATTAATTTTACGGTCTATTTAAAACGTGTAAAGGTTTTATCAATCCACTTATGAATTTCGGTGATATTAAGCAAAATGTAGCGTACGCACGTGCTACAAAATTTACCCTTTAAAAATTTGATGTCAGCTTCTATCTCAAATTTCTGCGAATTGACTTCAGATAGAATTTTCATATGTTTTACTGCAATAAGAGGTTATCCTAGATTATATTAGTAGTTAAGTTATTTGAGTAAAAAAAAGTATAAAAGAATTTTTTTCAACTTTAAACACCGTCACGCACATGTTACATTCGCCACGCACAATTACACCGTACGTTCATACTACTGTTACCTTCGACCATATTTACTAAAAACTGAAATACAAAACAAAAGGATTAAAAATTTCTTATATTCTTTTTTTTTAATCTCTTTTATGTCATGACTAGATATATTTAAGAAAAAAAATTTGAAAATCAATAATTTTAATCGATAAAAACTACTCTATCTTCGATCCAAAAGTCTATACTCTCAATCACTGGGGACTCTTCAAATTCTTCAACAGATTCCATGTGTACCTATTCAGGTGTATCCTCATTTCTTATGCAAAGAAATTCGCCTGGCCTTTGAGAGAGTACCCGTAAAGGCTGCACCCGTACAGCACCAAGTTCAGTGTTTTTGCGAATATGATTCCTTTATTTGATTTATTTGAATAATTTTTATTCCGATTTATTTTAACCCTTAAATGCGCAACAACACCGATTTCATTAAAAAAAAAATAATGTTGTGCTTAATGATCCCCTGAACACGATCCCGTTTTTATTTTTTTGGAAAAAATTTTTGTTTACGAGTTATTAAAGAAAACATGGTTGTATCCAAAAAGATACAGTGGGCATTCCGACGTATACCATCAATCAGCTTGGTTGTAGGAGTTCAAGGCAAAAACGTGGAAAACGATTCTTTTTATGATAACTAAATTTGTTTGTTAAATGATACTCTAAAATTGTTAATAGTTTAAAGGGTATTTCATATCAAAAAGCGAACTTTCCGTAAAAATTAAAAAACCTATTTTTTTAATTTGACAGTCAATACATCCCAAACCAACAAAGTTATGCCAATAATTAAATTTTTGAGCGCTCTGAAATTGCGGTGACCAAGATTGCTCCTCCTAAAGTCAACTGAAACAAAAAAATTAAATATATTATTAAACTAGATACTTAAAACTCGTGCTTGTCATAGCCGATTTTGAAAATATTTGTTTTTTCTCAAAATGGCGGACTTCCAAACGTAAATTAACGATTTTCGACAAAAAATTCGTAATTATTTTGCCTATAAAAATTAATGAAGCTACGAAAAAAAAATCTTATGACATGTACGAGATTATTATGAATAAAATAAGCCTGCAAAAAAATCAAAACGATCGGTTCACTGAGCTTCGAGAAATCTTGGTTACCGACTTTGCAAACATGGTTTCAAGAAAAACGCGTTTAAAAATAAGGCCCAGCACTGCGCGCTCTAGAAGGCGGTTCCCTCACTAGGCTATAACTTTGTTATTTTTTGAGATATCGACTTGAAATTTTCACCACATATTCTTGAGACCTTTAAGAAAAAAAAGTTCTGGGTATATTTCCCCCCTTAAAACGATGCTTTCTATTTTAGTGAATCAATGAATCAAATAGATAAACTGAATTGTATGTTACTATAAAAACATAAGCATCATTTGAAGCTGCTACTACTAATTTTCACTTCTTTTGAAAGTTTATTTTTATGGCAGCACTGTTGCTATTATTGTTGCTGTCATTGTTTCTGTTCTTTTGTCTCGGTTTCCCTTCGTGGAGTCTTGGCGGTCAGTTTTTGGCATTCCATTTTAAATTTGACGCTTCAGTTTACATACATTCAGAGTTGACGATCAAGTCTTCCGTATTTTCTTGAGAAATGAAGTGGCCAAAATAACGGGACAACGAGAGAACAAAGCGAATTGCCAAACATTTTAAAGCACACATTTTAAAAATACATGTTTTAGTTAATTTTTAATTTCAAGTTTTTTCACCAAAAAACAAGTTTTTTTTTCTGGAAATTAAAGTTTTTTTTTAAAAAAAATATGGCAACACTGCGTACAAGCCGTGTGTGCGAAGGTACCGAACTTCTGCAACGCTAGCAGAGAATGAGTTTGCGTTTACACTTCTTGGAGCAAGGATCTTATACGCAAATAATTTTGTTAAATGCTGTACAGACGCAATATATGAATGAATAAAACATGTTTCAATCTGAATGGGAATTTATTTATTTAAACCCTTATTATGAGCCTTAATCTATCTATCCAAAACACATTATACTCTCATTTTACTTAATGAGTGTAAAAGAATTTGCAAAAGTATTTTTTTTTTTTTGAGTATTCTGCTCGCTAAAAAATACTAAAACAAAAATTTTGCGCTTGTATTGGAAGGTCTGTCAACGCTGTGCACCACTGATCTAATGACATGCCTATATTAAAAAATGCGCTATACGCAAGGAGAATGGAGCGCTTAGTTTCCTGCTGGGAATGAAACCTCCGTTGATATTGCTCAAACAGCCTATTTTTTAAAACGTAACGTATATGTTAATATTAAAAATAATTAAAAAAATATCTATAAGTAAAATACTGTGATGGTGGAAAAATTAATGACGTCCGACACATGATGTGCGAACAATAATAAATATTACGAAAATAAAAACAATAATAAAAATTAACGATTAAGCAAACTTTTTGTATATTTCAGTTAATTCTAAACGTTTGATTCACATCATATTTCCTCGTAGCTCGAATCAGTTCGCTGCAAATAGCAAATTTTGCAATTAATATCAAAACTACTTCTATTTTAATAACGTCCAAACGCTTCATATTACAACCACTGTTCATGTACTTATACTTATATTGTATTGTTTTCTGATTTTTATAAATAGCAGCCCCTTAATCTATATAAATAAAAATCAAAGGTCGTTCGTTGGTAATTGTATCAGTTGAGAACGGCTGGACCGATTTGGATAATTTTTTTTTCTAATGTTCGTAATAGTCCAATTTAGGTTTTTACGGAAAGAAAAATTGACCACGCCTACTTATACGCCCACTTTTTTCATTTATCTAAAATCGGAAAACGGCTACACCGATTTGGATAATTTATTTTTTAAATGTTCTTAGTAATTCATTTTAAGTGTTTACTGAAGAAAAATTGACCACGCCCACTTTTACGCCCATTTTTTTTATATCTATATACCAGGCCTAATCAGCGAAATAAATAAAAGGGCCAAAGCCTAATTAAGAAAGATAATCGCCTGATCAAAATAAACAACAAAATACATTAACAACAACAAAAGCGAACATTTTAGCGTCACCACCATCGACGGCAACCTAATTTGTTGCTTTTTGAAAGTGCATAGAATGTGTTGATAAAAAAATTCCAAAAACAAAATACATACGCTACAAGCATGCGCAGCAGAACACGAGATCGTCTGAATTTCTATTCCACTAACAAATCACACGCACAACAACAATGCTGTATGTTTTTAGTGGTCGCGCCGCGCGCTTGTGCGTTTCGATGCGTATGTTGTTGTTGTTTGTTATAGTTAATTCTCGCAAGTGCATTTCTTCGTTAATTTGGCGCAAGCAAAATGTGAGTTTTATTCAATTTTAATAAATGGGCCAATTATTACAACAAGGGCCACAAGGGCCACCTTTGTGATTAGGCCTGCTATATACATAAAAAAGAAGTTTTTGTGTGTAACTATGCAATAGACTCCTTAACTATTTATACGATTGGCATGAAAATTTGTGTATAGAAGTTTTTGGTACGGTTCGTGTTTGTGGGCTATCAATTTAATCCACCCTTAACACCAGAGGGTGCTGTAGTACAAATTTTTTACAAAACTGCCTAAAACTCACAAACCACTTATGTGATTGGGATGAAAATTGTTATATAGTTGTTTTCATGTACGTTGAGTGTTTTTCTGCTATCTTTTTTGACCCAACTTGAACAACAGAGCACGTTGTAGTACAAATTTTTTGCAAAACCAGCTAAAACTCCCAAACCCCTCATACGATTAGAATGAAAATTGGTACATACGGGTTTTCAGGTACGATGAGTTTTTCAGCACTATCTTCTTTGATCCACCTTGGACACCAGATGGTGCTATAGTACAAATTTTTACAGAATCGCATATTTTTAGTGGTTTTCTTAGGTTACATATGCAAATATTTACAAAATACAAAATACTTCTTAAATTAAGTACAATTAAAAAAATGTCCGTTATTTTGATATCAAAAACATGAACATATCTTGAAAACTATGAAAAATGGTACTACAACCATATACATATATAATGCATCGTTTCTCAAAAATGAGAAGAAAACAATTAAAAATTTAATTTTGTGACTTTCGATTCAAAAATCTCCGCTGCTTTTTATACATTTCGTTAAATTTGTTTTTGTCTTAAAGCTTCATCAAAGTACTATGACAATCTTATTGCAAGAATAACGTTAGTTGAGTATATATCTTTTATATATTTTTTTCAAAAAAGATCTGAAATATTGGAGTTTTCCTCAAAAAAAGGCTAAAAATTGTTTTTGTTGTAAAATTAATTCAAATTCGCAAATTTTCAACTTCATATAAAAATTAAAACATTTATAGGCAAAAATTGTTTCAATTTTTAAAAACCATTTTTCTGACTCAAAAAGCAAGGCTTAATTTTTTCGAACCAATTTTTTTTTTCAATATTGTGTTTTTATATTTTTGAAAAAATATACCAGCTAAAAAATTAATTTATTAGAAAAAATTATCTTTAGAATTAAAACTTATCAAAAGTTATAGCCAATAATCTTTATCAAAAATATATATACAAAAAGCAAATCGCTGTCTGTGTGATGGCTGGAAACTA
This sequence comes from Pherbina coryleti, assembly GCA_943735915.1. NCBI lineage: Eukaryota > Metazoa > Arthropoda > Insecta > Diptera > Sciomyzidae > Pherbina > Pherbina coryleti. The sequence goes on from OX030950.1 coordinate 98,979,490, forward strand.
CAAAATGACTGAGCCGATAGAGCTGAAATTTTGGCAGTACATTTTTTTCTAGTACGAGATAGCTTAAATTTCTGTCACACCCCCTTTTACCGCCCACAAATCAATAAAAATGCTATATTTCCTACGGTTTTCGTCAATTTGGCTACATTTTGGTAATTTAGTTTGTATGCTCACTGTCGACAACTGTACTAAAACTGGGTAATGTCCGTCTACTAGAAAACTGGAATGGGCATTATATAAAAGGGTGTGGCTCCGCCCACACAATTTCTTTTATCGAATAGCTTTGAAAGTAAAAGTAGCAGTACTTACATACAAACTCAAAATGGAGTTACTATTTGGTGATCTCCTGCTTCTGGGAAACTGTAACGGTCAGTGGAAAATAACAGTGGTATCAAACTATGAGTTTAAGAAAAGTTTTGAATACACCTATTATGTTCCCATATAGTTGCAGGGTGCAGCAACGCGCGCCGGGAAAAGGCTAGTACTTAATGTTGCACTAGTTTTTTTTTCCTAAGCAAAACATTTTCAGCATATAAATTGAAAAAAAATGTATCTAAATGTGCCGTCCGACACGCTGGATTCGCCAATATATATAAGTATTTAAAAAGTTGCTTGAACTTGGTTCTTGCGGTGCATAATTTTTATTAAAAAAAAAAAAAAAATAATAAGTTAATAAGCTTGTATAATTTACGAAAACAAAAATATCGGTACATAGCCAACAATTGTTACCAGTCATATATACGGGAAGCAGGATTGCCAGATTTCACGCTTTCCTTATAGGAGTAGTCCATTCCAAATAAAAACAAAATGGACTCGATTCTTTCCTTACAAGTGGGTTTCAAACTCTTGAAACCGTTCTGATATTCGCAGCTCTCGTGGCGCAATACCCAGACAAAACTCAATACCATCTTCCAACTTCAAACCATGGCAATTCATCTGGTAAAAAGGTAAATAACACCGGTCAGCAATTTCACAACTTGTTCGTGCCACACGAACTTTGATAACTAATACTGTTTAAATTTTCTTCCCTCGTTAAGAAACTGATTTTATTTTTTTTTTTTTTTTGTTGGCCTCAGATTTTTTGTGATTTCGGACTTTGTGTTTTTACGACTTTGATCCTGCTTTAATGCTCTGGAATCCAAGCCACTTATTATAATCTATTGAATTACTCACTTCAAATATTTTTTTTTGGGATATGTTCTTATTAATAATATTTGTCACATTTTAACGATTTCATTTTTTTTTTTTTTTTTATGAAATTATCAACTACATTTTTACCGAACTTTTTTTATTGTTATAAAATAACAATAATAAGTAACATAAATAAGTCAATAAAAATATAATTGTGACTATTAAAGGGAAGAGTTGGCCTTTTCCACCTGAGTTTGTGTAATGATAAAAAAACTATTTTTTCCAATTTTAAATTAGTAATGGTTGGTTACTTTTTATAATTATGGATTCTGAAACTATATTTTAAGACTCTTGGATAACTTCTAAAGTTCTTTATAATGTAGTGAATTTGTTCATACTGTTTCGGACCTATTGACAGATAATAAATATATAGAGTAACTTCGGGTATTATGGTATAGACATCTTATATGGTAAACTTGTCTTTCTCCTAAACTATTTGCTATGTGTAAACGCTGATTGCCCAAACAGCTGTTAAATTAGAAAAGAGACAAGAAAAATCTTGGCAGTTGTAATTGTTATTAAGTTTTCTTTTGTTATTAAGAATTGGTGAAAACACGCGTTTGTGTGTATTGAAGTTTTCAACAATAACGGTTTGGCACGGCGCAACAAGACAAAATTAACGAAAAGTACTATTGCAATCAAAAACTAAGGAATTATATATTATTTAAAAGAGGTGAGTTTTAAACAGCATGTTCTTTTGAACATAATAATAAATTAAAAAACAGAAAAAGCAAAATGCGGCTAATATGGTACACTCGTGGCAGGCCAATTTGGTATAGTGTACCATATTACCTACCATATGATCATTAGGCTAATGTTCTCATATTTTAGTGGAATCTAATAACAATTATGCTGAATAAAGGAGAACAAAGGCCATTGCAGCTGTGAAAGAAGAGGAAATGGGAATACTATTGCCATCAAAAACGTATGAAGTTCCACATACCACACTGCAGCGTATGGCCAGAAGCCAAAAGCCGGCAGAGGATCTGCTTTCTGCAAAATTAGGCAGGAAACCTGTGTTCAGTGAGGAAATCGAAAGATACCTTGTAAGGCACGATTTGGAGATGGAGTCTCGCTTTTGGCGGCGAGATTGGACTTACGGTCCCTCGCGTTCCAAATGGCATTAAAAAATAAGATTCCAAATAAATTTAATGTTTTAGCAAAATGTGCCGGCAGAGACTGGTTGCATGGTTTTTGGAACCGGCACTTCTTTTAACCGTGCAAAAGGATTCACACGAAAAAATGTCATTTCGTTTTTCAACTTGGTGGAAGATGAGTATATTAAGCATAATTTTTCAGCAACTCGCATTTGGAATGTTGACGAAACGGGTCTGTCAGTGGTGCAGTGTCGGCAACCCAAAATTCTTGCACAAAAAGGGAAAAGACAGATTGACGCCATGACTTCCGCAGAACGCGGATCCCTTATAACTGTCATAACGTGCATGGTGGATCCTTCGTGCCACCATATTTTATTTTCCCAAGGAAGAATAATCATCCACTTCTTATGAAGGAAGCTCGACCTGGAACGAAATCGTCGTGCCATCTCTCTGGATGGGTGCAAATACCGATCTTTACAAATTGGTTCAGGCATTTCTTGGAGTTCACAAAACCAACTAAAGTTAAATCGATTTTGGTAATTTTAGATGGGCATTATGGCCACACTCGAAACTTAGAATTACTTGATTTAGCTCGTGAAAACGGTGTTGTTATTTTGTCATTACCTCCACATTCTACACACAAAATGCAGCCATTAGGCAAAACTTTCATGGGCCCACATAAAGTGTATTATAGTGACGTAGTAAAACGCTTTACTCAAGAGCAAGCTCGTAAAGTAACTTTATATGATTTAGTCGGATTATTCACAAAAGCGTATTTAGGAGTTCAAACCAGCCAAATAGCTATAAATGGATTTAGGAGTGCTGAAATTGATCCTTTGGACAAAAATATTTTTTCAGAAGTAAAATTCATAGCAAGTGAAATAGAAATTGAGCAAACAGAACCAGCTTCAATACACGATGCGGACAAGGAAACTGCTTTGCGAAATTTCTAAGTTTTTCCATCTGCATCCGATAACTCCGTGACCAGTACAAGCACTGGATTATCGCCATGTGTTTTTCTATCAAATAGATCTAGTAACTTGCAATCAGAAAATATCCAAAATATAGGTAAGCACTTTAATTTATTTCTACAAATATTTCCAGTTTTCAACTTATCCATAGGTGACATTTCCGTGAATGCAGTTGCAATACACATCACACCATGGGAAATCTCTCCGCCACCGAAAATACGGACAATCGTTGGCAACAATAGAGAAAGAAAGTCTAAGTCTACACTTTTGACCACGTCTCCATACAAAACGTGAGGTGAAAAGTAGTTTTGTAAAAAGATCCACACGAAATTCCGCCAAGAAAACGAAACTTCTAAAGTTTAAGAAAGCAAGTTTACCTACACAACAACAACGGGAGTCAACTAGCGACTCCGATCAAAGCGTAACTTTTGAAGAATTGGATGAGAAAGGGGAATTCTCCGATGTTCCTCCTTTTGGGGAGAGTCTGTACAATTTTTGCAATAAACGCTGGGGAGATGGCACAGAGGTACAAAAATGGACTTCCTGTTTGCAATGTGATCTGATCTGGGCTCACGATAGATGGATTCCAAAGAGAAGTATATGTCTTTATATATTATATAATATATTTCTTTGTCACTCCTGCATATAAAGCTCAAAGGGATTCTTTGTACAAACAATAGGCTTTAATGTAACACATTATTTAGTTAAAAATCAATTTTTAAGGCGTTTTTGATAAAACTTTATTTACTTCAAAATTGCTCTCAAATTTAAGAAAAAAAAACTGAAGCCAAGGAGGCTGTTAATTTTATTTTATGTTCTTAATAAAATACTGTTTCACTTAAAAATTAAAAATATCGTTTTTCACTTCTACATTTGTTACAACTTTTTTGAAAACCTTAATACTGTGTTGGTAATATGGTATACTATACCATATTTAATGAACCATCTATACCACATTACCCACGCGTTTTTTATGATGCCTCTTTTCGACTTTTTTCAGATTATTAAGAATAACTTTTGTATCATATATTATTACTAGCTTTTTCCCTGTGCGCGATGCTGCACCCTGCAACTATATGGGAACATAATAAGTATATTCAAAGCTTTTCTTAGACCAATAATTTGACACCACTGTCATTTTTCACTGCCCGTTACAGTTTTCCAGTAGCAGGATATCACCAAATAGTAACTCCATTTTGAATTAATATGTAAGTACTGTTACTTTTACTTCCAAAGCTATGCGATATTACAAATTTTAATTGTATGGACGGATCCACACCCCCCTATAAAAGCTCATCCCAGTTTTCTAGTGGATGGACACTATCCAGTTTTAGTACAGTTGCCGACAGCGAGCATACAAATTAACCCTCATCGGTAACTCAGACCCATAACCCTAAAAGGTTCCTTAAGTATGCGTGCGCTTACATACAGAAAACTTTAAAAAGAAATAAAAATATCACAAATTTTATGAATAAAATTTTAAGACTATTTATTCTTTTTATGAATAAAGTTAAATAGATATAAAAAACAATTGATATTCAGGAAAAAAATTGGAAATATTTCGAAAAAAGTAAAAAAAAAAATTTGAAATCTTGTCGATTTGGCAAGTATAAGATAATTTTAAGATATTTTATTGGCACAATTCAAGCATGCATTGAATTTGTGATCTGCACAGATGAATTTCTTGCATTTATCACATCTTGTTGCAAACACATTAGGATTATTTTTGCTAGTACAAATGTAACATCGACCAAGCTTCCGTGTTGGTGACGCATGCTGAATTGGATGAATTGGAACACTTGCGACATTTGTTGAGAATTGTGGTGTTTCGGGTTGTGCCAATCTTGGACCACGTATTCGCTTCGCGATGAATGGTTTAACCATAGCGTCTCCAAGCTCAATCAAGAACAGTCTACGACGAATATTCCTGTTACTGTTTTTGATTGAAATTGAAGTGAAATTAACGTACGCATTAACTCCACTTATATCAAGTAAATTGCAAAACAATGCCATAGGCCATCGATTGACCTTTTGATAAGTGCCAACCATTTGATCAAGCGTATCTACACCGCCTTTATTTGTGTAAAAACAGGCTTTTTCCGCAATTTCTCAAAACTGGTGGAATCTTAGTTCGATTCTGCCGAATTGATCCGATAATGGTCATTCGCCGTTTGTGTAACTCCTCAGCTAATTGATATGTGGTGCAGAAATTATCACAAGTGACATTTCTATCTGAAAGGCCTTCACATAAATCGAGCTAAACTCTTTGGCCTTGGTTTCTCTCAGGTTCAGCATTTCTAGCACGCCCCACATACACCTGAGCAGTGTGGACGTAATAAGATTTCGAATCACATAGAACCCACATTTTTATTCCATATTTTGCCGGCTTAGATGAAATGTACTGACGGAAGCTGACTCGACCGCGAAATACATACTATAATGCATGTAAGAATAGACATGTATGCGTGCACATACTAAGAACCTGTACGTCAATAAGTTTACACGAGCATTTCAAAACGTGAGCGCTGTAGTTGCGTGAAATTAGTAGATTTCATCGAAAAAAGCTATTTGCCAAAAACTCGTGTCAATCGGTTAAGGTTTAATATATTTTTTACTTAATTTAATTTTAAATTTGTATGCGCGCGCATACACATACAAGGACCGATGAGGGTTAAATTACCAAATTGTAACCTAATACGGCCAAAATCATCGAAAATATAGCCTTTTTATTGATTTGTGGGCTGTAAAATGGGGTGGGCTGTAAACCCATTTTTAGAACAGTTGCCGACAGTGAGCATACAATATAAATTACCAAATTTTAGTCTAATACCACCACATTTTTCCGAGATATACAATTTTTATTAGATTGTGGGCGGTATAAGGGGTGGGGCAACCTATATTTAGTACAGTTTCCGACAGCGAGCAAACAAAAGTAATTACTAAATTTTAGTATAATACCACCAAAACCTTCTGATATATAGAATTTTTATTTATATGTGGGCGGTAAAAGGGGGTGTGGCACAAAGACCATTTATACATAAAAACCTTCGTATTGACGTCACCATTCATGGGAAATTTCCAGAAACAAAATCGGTTCACGCATTATAGAGAACATCAATTTCATACACTATGCAACTTATTTTCATATATATAGATAATAAAATATATAACACAGTGTGGCGACTAAAAAAGCACAACCAAACTTTAAAGAAATTCTTTAAGAAGGACATGTTGTGACTTCGTCGCACTTGGTCTGATCTCTCAATGTCGTCACAATTTCGTTTTTAAAGTCAAAGTGTTCGAAATTTGTTGTGCCGACATTCATTATATTTGAAAGCTATTTGTTTTATTGGAAGTGAAAAACAAACTCCACTTCTTTTCAGTAGAACTTTACGTAGAATAAGGATGTATAAAAATAAATACGATAAAATACAGAATGAAGCGTGTAGGGAAGCAAATTCTTTTATTTTTCATTTTAATGATATAATGTTGCTTGAAAGACATTTTTTTTTCACAAAAATTCATTGCACGTAAAAATAACTTTTCATTGAATCTAAAAATAATCAATATCGGTTGAGAATTCGCAAAATGGAGGCAGTTTTAACGTTTTTTTTTTTTTTCTTCATCAAACACTGATTCCCATGTTTATGGTTGCTATCATACAAAGTGCTCTCATTTTGTCAAATCTCAACCGATTTTGGACGTCTTTAGCTCATTGAAAAGAAAATATGGTGCGCACATATACCTAGAACATTGCAATCTAGATCTTTGAAAAATATAAAAGTCACTATAGAACGAATTAAAAAATAAATAACTGGCCATTTCAGCCCTTGAAAGGACTTTGACCCATGATGTAATTAACAAGGTGGTAGTGAATTTTTCAAGACACACTCAATTTTGCTGAATCTGTCAAAAAATTGTGACATAAAGAGAGGATCCGTTGGTATGTGTCAAATCATTATTTTTTTTGTTTGCTTGCTTGTGGTAGTTCTAGCTTATAAGTAATAAATTGCAATTATAAGTAGTTTCGTCGGATTTTCATTAAAATAATTGAAAAAAGCACTGAAAAACTAGAGCCGAATATGGAAACAAACTGCAATATCCTGCAAGTATGGATGATCTGGCCATATAGTAACAGAATAGCAATAGCAGCAATAAGCTGAGCCAGTTAAAATATTCCAGGAAATCTACGAAAGCTGAATCACAATCCGTACTAGGTGGTACATAATGCTTCAAGAATCCAGCTCTTTATCTTGAGCTGCCGGAGAAGTAGCCTAATCAATTTGAGGTTAAGTTTGATATTTGCTTTAGGTACAACACGAGCCAGCGCATTCCACGCAGGAGTTTGGAACAGTGTTGTGTTTTACTAATCTATACGGACAAGATGTGCCAGCTTTGTGCAATCCGTCTGAAATACCACGCTGAAGTGGTATGTCCATGAGTGCTGCACATGCCGATGACGTCGAGAATTTGGCTATCAAAATATTGGCATTCAGCTGGACACCAACTTTATTGAGATTTTTAAACTTATCCATGTTTTTTGCACGTTTATAATCAAATTAAACTTTCACAATAAGTTCCAATATCACAAACTTTGTTTTGCTGTGCTTTTGCTTAAAATATGCAATCAGCTGTTTTTGACAGATCGAGAGTTCATTTTTGTGAGAGAAGTTCAAAATTCACTACCACTTTGTTAATTACACCATGCTTTGACCCATGCACAATGGGGAAAATGTACGATTTTTTGGCATTAACCTTATTTTTCAAGATTTATGAAAAAGGTTAACAACACTTTTTTTTCAAAGTAGAACCTCCAACCAAAGCAAAATAATGATTTTTGCTTTCTTTTTGCGATTTGCCGTTACTTTTTTAGCTGCTGAATTGAAAATTCAAGTAAATTGTTGAATTTTTGTTGATAATAAAACTAAGTTGTGTAATTATTTGAATGCGTATTTAAACTAACTAAAGAATGGAGATTAAGGCTTATGGTATGTATTTTCGATATGTGTATAAATGTATTAGAAAAATTTGTTTTAGTTAGATAATAATGTAATGTTTACAACAAAACTTAAAATTAGGAGATAAAAAACAAAATCTTCAATTTTGGAGAGCTACAACTTTTTTGAAACTCCTAGCAACACAGAGATATAGATACAGTGATATAGAGCGGAGAATTTTAGAATAGAAAACTCTAATGTGGTTTGCGGAACTTTGCGGAAGGTTAATGTTTGGTATGTTTTATTTTAGGCACCTACCATTTTAAAAATGCAGATTTGTATAAATTGTGGCGTGAAAATGTACGTTCATCATGCAAGGCAAAGGAGAAGGCATTACTTTACTATTTTTTAAATCTGCTGCAACAAAATATACGCGTTTCTGACGACTTTATGAAAATTATTACGAAAACTTTTACGTATTCTATACCTATATATAAATAGGAGTAAGCAAAACAGTTAAGAACCATTTTCTCCCGTGTTTCTCAACCGATTTTGACAATTTTTTTTTTAAATCAATTATAGTAGGGAGAAGGAGTGCACCGAGTATATATGGTGGGCGTGGCACATCCCTTTAGAGTTATAGGTCACAAAGACTCGGAAATCGGTATTCAACCTCAAATCACACGTACCATTCCACTGGCAACACTTTATGGGCGCTGAAAGAGGGGCGTAGCACTTTTCAGCAGCACAAATTTTTGGTATAACTTTCGAACTATAAGTCAAAAATCAATGAAACTCGGTAGGAACTTCATATCGTCGTATTCTTCGACTGGAAAAATTTAACGAGTTTAGACAAAGGGGTGTGGCACCACCCATACTATTCAAAGTTTTTATATTGAATAGCTTTGGAAGTATTCGATATAGCTTCGATAAATGATGATTCGAATAGCTTTCTATAATACACAGCAGCCCATACAGAAAGTAGGCGTGCCACTTAACCCATGCCGCCCATTTTTGGTAGAAACAAAGGTGTCTAAATAAACTGTCATTAGTGAAAATTTCAGAGCTGTAGCTGCTTAAATATAAAAGTTATGAGTTTATGCCAAAAAAAGTGGAAAAAACCCCAATGTGCAAGAAAAAAATGGTATAATAATACAAGGTAGCATGGACAGTTGCTTGGGAAAACATATCCTGTCTAAAAATATACTCAAAAAGAGAGAGTTCGCTGGTCGGCCATTGTTAATAAATGAAAACACAAACAATGTTGAAAACGTTGAAGTGAAAAAACAACAACCACAGCAGCTGCAGATGCATATACACAAAAAGCTGTTTTTGACAGTTTATGTTTTCCTGTTGAAGAGAAAATAAGCAGTTGTCAATGCTACCATGTATTATTATACCATGGCTTTGACCTACCTTTTTTGAATCAATTGTGTTGTGCGTGTTATTAAGTTTGTACACAATTGACCGAGAACCGGACCTACATGCTTAACGCCGACTCCGAACGGCGATGAACGGAATGTTCTCGTTCTCATGAAGCTTTACATGGCATTTTGATTACTCTCTGAGGTTTGCCATTGTCTGCAGAGAGGTGGCGGCCATACAGAGAAAATTATTTTAATTCAAATAATTTTCTGTCGCTGCTGGGGTTCGAACCTGGGTATCCAAAGTTCGTTACCATAGCGGCCACGCACTTTAACCAACTACGCCACGGACGCCACACGAATTAACATTTTTTTATTTGGATGAATGTGTACGAGTGCATTAGACCGTGTCGAAAAAAAGTACGCTGCACACCATCAAAAGTTGGGTGCCATGTCAACTGAAACCAAGATATATTACATGCGAACTAAAGAGCTGCACAACTGCATTCAATTGTCGTTTCAAAACATTCTTATAAGAAATGAATTTCAGCAACTACATTAAGGGAACGAATGGAGTGAGAGTGCACACGAAGCGCTTAGAATGGAATGGAATGTGGCACTTGTATACATGGAATACTCTCAAAAGAGTACTCTCAATTTTAGAGTATTCGTTTGAGAGTACTCCCAAATGGCTGAGTGAAATGAAATTGAATAATGCCGTGGTTATGCTTGCCAAACATGTTTGGTGTTCATTTTCGTCTATTTCTTCTCTTCGCTCAAATGTTTGTTTGGGGGTTATGCTATGTTTGTTCAACAGTTGCATTATATGTAATAATGTATCAAAACACAAAGTTTTGTAGTTTTATACATACTACCTATTTATTATAAAATGAAAAACGAAATTAAGAATTAATTTAGAATGGAATTGTTTATGCAAGGGGCATTATATTTTGGAAAAACAAACGTCGAATCATTTTGTAACATACAATCGAATTTGCTGAAGCTATGTGGCAGTTGAAAGACGAGGACATGTATTGTGAAGGAATGGAGGAAAACAAGACCAGAAAGTGTTTAAAATTAGAAAGAAAGAAAATTTAAATTTGCTGCACACAAATTTTTCCGACGTGCTTGCACTTTGTGTTAAGGGTTGCTTAAGCACACAATTAATTATACTTTTTGTTACTTTTTACTACTTTTTTGATGCTATTATACAAAATGACTGTAGGCAACACCGGTAGTTCGGCATGTTTGGTGTTTCAATCAGCTTTCAAAAATGTTCGGTCCGAGAGCGAGAGAATGAATTTGAGAAAAAGTTAATTTCTCAGTTTACACGTGAAACAATAACAATAAAAAATGTTCGGCAATCATGTTTGGCTAGCATAACCACGGCATAAGCGAAACTGAAAGTTTGATCTTGTTTTTTGTTGTTGTTTTATTTTTACTATAGTACTTGTACTAAGATATATATACACTCAGATACTAAGATAAATACATAAAAAGTTATTAAAAAAGTAAAATTCTTAGTGAACTAAAATGTAATTTCATGAATTTTTAACATATGTATTATCCAACTCAGTTTATCCCATATTGTTATGAACGAACATTATTTCGTTGACAAATTAATAAAAGCGAACAAAATCATAATTTATGTCTATTTGTTTGTTAATTTGTTACTCACATTAATGTTATTTTTTTATTATATTTTATTTTTTTTTATTTAAAAATTAAAATAAAAAATTAGTTTAAATTCATATTGTATAAAAAATAAAATATTTGACAACATTAGAAGCAAACAACACTGAAGCAAAGACCAAAATTCTGCGAAACTATTTTAGAGTACTCTCAAAACTTCGAATGCATTCCATAAAAAAGAGGTACAAACGACCATGATACAATAACAAGGTAAGCTCATTTTAAAATGGCTGCTCAATTGTGAAATTTTGCAACAACAAAGCTGTAGAAGCCACAAACGTCAAACGACAAAAGCAACAACAACAACAAAGAAAAACTAAAAGCTATCAGCTGATTTTGACAACTAGAGCACCCTGCTCTCCAATATGAGCCTACCTTGTAATTGTATCATGCAAACGACAAGATTATCAATATTCATTTAACTCTCTCAAATAGAATGGCACATTTATTCGCTCTGCAAAATTGATGATTCGCACTCATTCGTTTCTCTTTGTAAATGACTTGAGAATATGGAATACTCGCATATAATGGCAAAGAAATGTAATACATTCCTGCAGCTCTTTAGCGTAGGGGTGGGCAAAGTTACCCGTATGGGCATTTTGCCCGTACGTGTATTTTGGTTGCCCGCTGCTTGCTTCACGGGCGACAGCATTGCTTCATAAATTCAATGGTAAAGGAAACGAGGGACAGCCACAAATATAATGAGATAGAGCGTAAGAAGAGCGTAATATAGATAGTGATATGATACTTGTGCTCATTGCGCTCAGAGCAGTTCATAATCAATGTTGCATGCCATTTATAAAAAAAAGGCGTTTTATAATTTCACTATTTAACATTTTGAATTTAATTGAATTCAATCACGTTGAATTCAATCATATCTCGATAACGTCTTGTGTCCTAAACTTGCTTTTAAGTAGTTACGCGCAAAATAAAAGTATAAATTTATTATGTGATTCAGTTCTAGCAAAATATTAGTTAAAAATATGTTAGGAGGCAGATGTAGAATTGTAATGGTTGCATGCTATTGCAAAACAATTATAAATATGCCAAGAAGTTGTTTTTGCAAAGCGATTTTATAGCTGCTGGTAGTAATTTAAAGAAAAAAAACTCCCTTTTAATAAGCAATCCTCTTAATATATTAGATATGCAACACTTACTATTCACAACAGCATGCTCTCGCTCTTACGGTTTCTATTTATAAAGTACACTGAAAACAAAGTAGTGCTAAAGTGGTTTTTGCGGAAATTTTATAGATATTTGAGATTTTTTCTTTGCTCTTATTTATACTGCGAAATGAAATAAATGTGTAGTGGACGGATTATAACAATTAAACACAGTGACAGATGGTTAAAGTGAAATACAGATAAGCAAACGGACATGTAAAAAGCTGAAAACAATCCATTTTAAATTTTTTGGTTTGTATATCTCGGCTAAAAGTGCACATAATTTTATTATGGGACGGCGATGGGTTCATGGAAAAATGATAAATGAAAATAAAAAAATAACAAAAAATTTCATAGAATAATAGATTTGATTTTTTGAAACAACCCAACAAACAAATAGCAATTATTAGAAGCGATTCACTTATAATATCGCGAGCGGGAGAAATTCCTCCTTCGTTAACGAATCGTCAAATCCGAAAAAAGGAATTCGTTAACTAGTCCCCAAAAATATAAAAAGCAATTGGTTAACGAGTCTCCAAAACTAAAAACAGCAATTCGATAACGAATCTTGTCTTATCTTATCTTAATGACAGATATTTTGAATAAAAATTTTGGTATGAACCAGAGCTTTCAAATGATATAAGTTTCATTCGAATGTGTTGTTTAAAAAAGGGGTTAAAAGGGAGGCGGTTTAAAGTTTGCGCATTAATATAAGAGGTAACAATCACAAATTTTTAAATAAGAAAGATATATTAAATATCGGAAATAATTGGGGACATAAGAATACGTTCACAAATCGTAAAATAAAGCTTAAGTCAATCGGTAACGAATCGCTAAAAATAAAAGTAGTGATTCGTAAATGAATTGCTAAAAATGAGAGAAGCCATTTGCTAACGAATCGCTAAAATTTAAAGACTTGATTCGCTAACGAACCACAAAAATGTTGAAAGGCGATTCGATAGCAAATCGATGCTAAAAGCGTCCTCAATGGAATTTAACAAAGTCATAATTTCAATCGGTGCTTTCTTTAAGCATCAAGCCAATCTCTGATGCAGTAGGAACGAAACTATTCGAAAACAATTAAAACAGCGATTCATAAGTGATTCGTTAACGAATCACCACTCGCCACAATGTTTGTTGGGAAAGAAATTGCTATAGATCTTGAATGATTTTAATAAAAAATAAATCGGACTTCAGGGTAGATGATTTAAAATAAATATTTATATTTATTTGAAAAAAAAATTTATGAACAAAAAACTACTGCAATAAAAAAATTATACAGTTTGATGCAGAAGCATCAAAAAATTTGCATGCATGAAATTTTGTACAGTGTACAATTTTTCGTCATCTATTCAAGCAACAGGCCAGCGCAGACGTTCGCTTGAACACTGAAGCTTTGATCCAGTGCTGCCAGGTTTCAGCGAAAAAAAATCCCTATTTTTGCATACAAATTAATTTTTTTCCCCATTTTTAACTTCGAGTTTCCCCGTTTTTTCCCCGGTTTTAAATTGTTTAATAAATAGCAATTTAAAGAAATAATAAGTTCATTAATTCACTTTACTTAAACTAAAATATATACAATACTAAAATAAATAAATACAGGAAAAACGTACGTATCTTAAAGATAAATAAAAATAAAAAATATAAATTTTAAGGGATATTGTATTTTGACTCGAACGTTACGTTTTTGAGATTATAAAAAATTGTTAGAAATTATTTGAAATATACATATTGTTATACATATTATCAAACCAAGTAAACAAGAGTATGTGTATTATTTCTATTATAAAAAGTTAAAAATTCTGAATTTATTTCAATTCAAAGCTATTTTTATATTTCATTAAAGATTTACTGCGTAGAGTTCTGCATTGAGAGGTTTTGTCAAGAAAGTTCCTTAGTTTTGTTTTATTTAAATTATTAGCTGAAAAGCACTTTCAGCACTTGCCCCGCTATAAGGAAAGCAAAAAATAAACGACACTATTTTTTTTTTTTTTTGAATATCTGAATCAATGAAAAATATAACTTCTTTCCAGAATTCCTGGATAATTTCTAATGATATATTTGAAAAATTTATATTTCTTAACGATCTATATTCTTGGTCGAAATCATTCCACTCAGATTGATCCGAAATAACGTGTAAAAATATTTTTAAGCTTAAAGTTTTATTTTTCATTTTTACTATCTATGAGTGGCCCTTTATATAGCTCCTTAAAAAAGTATCGAAATCGTTTAAGTCTACATCAAAAATACTATTATGACTACATTAATGTATTCCTTTCACATGAAACAATCAACAAAATTCTTCAAAGTTAGTTCTATTATATCCATATATGACACATTCAGCTTTCTAAAAAATGGCAAACAAAAAATGGATGTAATTAAAATAAAACATTGTAGTTGGTTTTCTAATAACCGATATATTTTTGCACTCGCTATTTAATTTTTAATTTTCCCCGTTTTTATCAATGTTTTCCCCGCCTCCCCGTTTGGTACGAAAAATCCCGAAAAAGGGGAAAAATCCCGCAACCTGGCAACTCTGCTTTGATCGTTCTGTACGTGAGATTAATAGATATTTTTCTGTACTAACGCAATCTCAAGTGCGCTCTTGTGATTGCATATTGTGAGAGGATTACAGAGAGGATTTTCCGTTCCGCAATCCGATTCACCTCCAAATTCATCATGCAATTGATTCCCATGTATGTTTGCTTTCATACAAAGTGCTCTCATTTCATCAAATCTCTACCGATTTTGGTCATCTTTAGCTCATTGGAAATGATCAGCAACCATGGTATAATTATACCAGGTAGCATTGACAACTGCTTATTTTCTCTTCAACAGGAAAATATAAATTGTCAAACACAGCTGTTTGCGAAACGAAGCGAAAATTAAAGCAAGTGACAAAAACAAACAAAAAACTAATAAGAATATTGTGCGTTTAAATAAACAAATCATAAAGAAATAAACATTTAAAATCATGAAAGTGATAAAAAGATCTTGTGTAATTTGTGCGAAAAGTTTTTCAGTCCGTGATGTTAAATTTTATTCAGTGCCTAATAACGAAACTCGTCGCCAGCGGTGGATTGATGCCTGTGGCTTGATGCTGGCAGAAAATTCGTTTGTTGTTTGTGTTTTCATTTATTAACAATGGCCGACCAGCGAACGCTCTCTTTTTGAGTATATTTTTTGACAGTATATGATTTCCCAAGCAACTGTCAATGCTACCTGGTATTATTATACCATGATCAGCAACATAGATCTACAACATTGCAATACAGATATTTGAAAAATGTAAAAGTTACTATGGAACGAATTAACAGTTTTTTAGTTTTAATAAGAATTTTTATATGAATGAATGTGTACGTGTGCATTAGACCGTATCGAAAAAAGTACACCTGAATTACAGATTACCTATCTGATCTGAAGCATTTTGTTAAGAAAATTTTTAAACTAAAAAAGAATTTTTTTACCGAACGTAGGGGGTCGAGCATTTAAGTTTATTTTCAGCATTTACAGTTCTTTCTGAAAGAATGATATAAGGGTTATTGCGGTCAATAACCCCGTTCTAGCATTTAACACGAGAAAGTACATGGTAGGTAAACTTACCCTACTTTTTTATTTGTGAAAATTAGCTCAATAAAATAATTAAATTGAGTTTTTTAACAAAAGCTTACCCACTATTAAAGTTCTGTGATTTATTTAAAAGGTAAAAAAATGAAAATTAAATTTGAATTGAGGGCCTTCGAGGTTTTGGTTAACAACCCAATTTGTTTTGTATTTTATTTTTTTAATTCATGTTGTAGAAGTTGAAATCTAGTATGTGCTAGAACGGGGTCCTCGACTCCAATGACTTTTAGTGAATGAATCGGGTGTGAATCGGAAACGGGAACGGAAATCTGTGAGAGAACTAAAAGAGTAGTTTTATAGAAAGTGTGAGAGACAGAGCATAATCTTAAGAAAAGCAAGTGTTGCATATTCTGTATATGTTTCTTATTATTATTATTATAATAATATTATTATATAATATTATTATTCTCTGTTTCTTAAAAAGAGATTTTTTTGTTTGACGTAGCTACAAAAAACGATGTTATTTGTTTGTCAATGGATCTTCAGGTGCATTTATAAAATAATTTTTCAAAAGAATTTTTTGGCATATTCATAAAAAGTGCTCCAAAGCAATGTCACAACAATAAATCTACCTCAACGGTACACTAAATCTTAAATTTCATTTTTATTTCTGCCTTAAAAACTTAAAATCAAAAATTACCGGTTATTTTGTGCTCAAAAAATATGAGACAAATTTTGATTTTTTATTTTTGCCTTAAAAAATAGAAGCCTACAAAATAATTTTTTGTTCAAATTTTAAAATTGAAACATAACTAAAACTTATTGTTTTTAAGTACAAAGTGCACTCAAACCGGTCGCTGCATTGTATCCCAAATATTAACGAGTAGTTATTAAATACCCTTTATTTTAAATCACTGAGCAAGCAACATTAGTTTTGGTCTTTACTGAGCGCAATTGATATTTTCGCAATGCAGATCAGCGTTGCCACTTAAAACATTTTATTCTACCAAATTTTCACTGAAAACCTACCCCAAACTTGTTAGCAATCTATGTACCAACAAATTTTACCATAAAAAACAATTGTTACTTTCAGTTTTGACTTTCTAAATATACAAAAAAAAAAAAAATATAAGTTTGTTTACGCAATGTAAAATACACAAGAGTTTGTTTTTACTTCAATTCTTTCATCATAAGTTAATTTTTTAGAAATACATATATCAGCTTTAGTCCTTATGAAAATGTTAGATACATCTGAAATACTTTTTGTCATTTGTGATATATAACAGGGTTGTTTTAAAGTTTGAGTTAATTCTTAATTGTTTGGAATTCTAAAATTTTTCAAGCATATCTTAACTTAACAATTATAATTGCAAAAAAGCAACTGATTTTTATGAAATGAAACTGCCACTTTTAGTTTTAAGTGGCAACGATGATGCAGGCTTTCACTAGGGTTGCCATGCAAGAATTTTTTTCAGGATACAAACTTGATATATTTTTAATTCAACATATTAATATTACATATTAATATCAAACATAATATTATGCTTTTATTAATAATATTGCGATATAAAATTATATACAAAATGTATAAAATATGAACTGCTTGCCCGCAGTTGACATCATGGGCGAAAAATATGCTTGATGAATTCGGGTTTTAGGTGACGATATAATTTTATATCGCAATATTATGAATAATTATATAATACTAGCGACCCCCGGTGCGCATTGCTGCACCCATCAACTATAGAAATAATAATAATAATAATAATAATTCTCGCTGACCGCTGACGCCGCACAGCGCACTTTTTAGAGCAGTTATCTTTCCGAAAATAAGTAAAATTTAAAAAAAAACATGCTTAGGATTAAATAAATTTTTTTTTAATTTCACTTAGAATTTTCCATAGTTTTTTAATCTGGTTCTTATTTTTATCTACCTTGTATCGTTTAAAAGATATAGGGTGTCAAATATGTAACTTTTTTTCAAAATTTTACAAAACTGTCGAAAGTGAAATTTTCTTCGATTTTGAAACCAGCTAGGGAGAATGTGTTTAAGTACTTTTAATAAAGTTAGTTTTTGTCTAAATAAGGAGTATATAAAATATCGAAAAAATCAAACGAAATTGCCGTAGCTTTTATGATAAATTTACAAAAATTACGAATGAACAAGCATTTTTGTATGAATTCTCAAATTTAGGTAAGCTTTTATAAATCGGAATCCATAGGAATCCAGAATGACATACATCATAAGAAACCCTGATGTATCTAGTTTCATGTGCCATATGATTTTGAGCCGGCCTGATCCGGCCCTTGAACACAGTTTTCAATTTTATATAAAAACACAGTGATTTTTGAGATTCTTCAGTATTTATTTGATGTTTCCTTTAACTGTTGCACCTTATCCTACCTCAAATTGAAAAAAATATAGGTACAAAAATCCTTATAAACATTTCTTTTTATAATTTATGAACAGATATTAGTTAATAATAAACAAATCTTTTTGTTTACTATTGTTAGTACTCCATATATTCGGCGTGCCCATAGGTATGCTATAACTTTTTGTTTGTTGCATTCAACATAAAAATAAACAAATTTTTTTAAAATATAGTGTTATTAAATTTTTATTAGGAAATAAATCAATCAAATCTTGTACCGTTTGCAATGCCACTCAAAAGCATTTTAATATATCGATGAATTTGTTGATATTGAAAGTATGAAATGGGACTTTCACCTCTACATGCAAGAATACGGTTCATGGAGCATTGTTTAAAGATTGCATATGAAATTGAATTTCAAGAATTTAAACAGAATAATTCTGAATTTGAAAATAAGAATGCCCATGATCATTATTAGAAATGAGTTCGTAGCTAAAGAAAAAAAATTTAAGAGGAGTTTCGAAATATTAGTGGTCTACGTGTTGATTTTCCTAAGCAAGGATTGGGAAATACTAACGATGGCAACACTGCGAAGAGATTCTTTAAAGATGTTGAAACAACAGCAACAATTATTAAAATGAATAACAATTTAAAATAAAATTAAATGAAAAATTTATGTGCCATAAATTCTCGCCAGGTAATCGATACCTAAACATTGGGAAAATTCGCTTCAGAGATCCAAACTTTATTCAAACAATTATATAGTTGGAGAGATAAGATATACCAACTCTTCATAAGGTATTTTGCCATGGGAAAGAAATAATTAAATACCATTTCTTCCCAATTGGCGAGTTATCGGAAGAGGCACAAGAAGCCAGAAACAAAGACTATAAAAATTATAGGCTAAGCCATACAAGGAAAAATAATAGAGAAAATCAAAATACGGATTTAATGACGTCATCACGACATCACGAGTTAAAAAATAAAAGAAAAACAGAAAGTGTCCATGAAAATGAAGATATTAAAGATTTATAAGCTGAAAACTAAAAACAAAAGAGATCGAATTTCTTTATACTATTTTTGGAATTGTGTCGAGTATCTTAATTTTTTGTTCATTTTAATAGTCACCCTGTAAAATAATCATGGTATAATTATGTTCTTACATAATTTATTTACAAAAAATACTTAAATTAAATTTATTTAAAATTTTATAAAGGTTAAAAAATATTATACAGAAAATATTTTAAAAACGGCTTTGTTTATTTTGTAATAATTTTAATTATTGCAGTTAATAGACCTAAAAAATTAAAAAACTTAATTAAATGTTGAAAAATAACGATTTTTATACATTTTTCTGATCAAAGAAGTCAGCTTAAATTTTACCCTTACTTGCATATGTTTATAGTCACCCAGTAAAATCATCGTAAGACTTATGATTATTTTTATTGTAACTGTAGTTAGTTAAGTTAATTAAATATTACAATAAAAAAAACTGCATTCAAAAATATTGACTGGTTCAAAAGTTATAGAATTTTGTTCACATAACTGCTCTAAAAAGTGCACTGTGCGCCGTTCATTGTGTTCAGCGCATATTCTAAAAGTTTTGTCGTTGTTTCAAGCGCTCTATCAAGAAGAGGCAGAATAAAGTGAAATGTGAGCGAAAATTTGCAATAAAAGAAATGTATTTGGGTCAATTGCATACAAAATGCTCTTTTTTGTCCCCGATCTTTTAACTCTGTTTTTAGGTAAAAACAAAAAGAAAAAAAAAATAAAACATGAGAAAGTGATCACTGAAGAATATTTATTGACAAAATATATTTTTCAGAATCCTAAAATTGTTTGCATATTTGCTTTGAAGAATGTTATATTGTTCTCTCGTACTCGCTTAATACAAAAACATGTGTCCCCAGTTACACTTTTTGATGAAAAACGTGAAAAAAAAAGTTGAAAACAATGCAAAAATTTAACAAATAATAACTGTTTTGTAATGATAGCATTTATTTCTTATGTTTTATTTTATTGTTATTCTCAAAACAATGTCATCGCGAATGTGGCTTTTGATTTACATTTAGTCCCCGCGCATTGTATTGAACGTCACATTTTTTTTTACGCTTCGTTAGTTTTAATTTAGGTGTGGTATAGATGACAAGAAAGTTATATTAAGAAAGTGTAGAGATTAGTGCTCACGAAATTCTAGAAATTAAGACGATTAAATAATATTAAAGTAAATTTTTTTGTGTTTTCTCAGTTCATCATGATAAGTACGTGTAAAAATGTATTGAACGTCACGCGAAATTTTAATAAAGCACAAATAGTAAATCAAAAAAATCCAAGTTTAAAATCATTGTTTCATAGGTTTTGATTAATTTCTTTGTTTTCGTATATTTGCAAAATAAAATTCCTAAGAAAAAAAACTAAAAAGTGGCAAATGTATTGAACGTCACTTTTAAGATATGTCACACCACCGGCTGAAGTATTCATTTTGTGTTTCGTTTTTGTATAACTTAAGAGTAAAATAGCAAAGTTAACGCCTGCTGATTTTCAGGCGAAAGAAAAGGGAAGCGGAAATGCGTGAGTGCGAGAAAATTGAGATGCATGGTGACAGGAATGAGGTCCGAAAATTTTTCGAAAAAATAAGACGCCTGGCCGATGGTTTCAAGACCGGGGCCTCTTCCTGCAAGGATGAAAATGGGAATCTAGTGACAGATATCCAGAGTACACTGATGATGTGGAGGGAACACTTCTCTAGGCTTCTGAATGGCGACGACGACAACAATCCCGCCAATAGAGATGATATCCCGGAATCCCCAGTTTTGGACGACAGCGTTGAAGTTCCGCTGCCCGACCATAGTGAAGTCTTGAAAGCTATAGCTCGGCTTAAAAACAACAAAGCCGCAGGAGCCGATGGCTTACCTGCTGAGCTCTTCAAGAATGGAGGCGAAGCTCTATTTAAATGCATTCATGAGCTTCTATGCAGAATATGGTCGGAAGAATGCATTCCAAACGATTGGAACCTCAGTGTGCTCTGCCCAATCCACAAGAAAGGCGATCCCACAATTTGCGCCAACTACCGTGGGATAAGCCTTCTGAATATCGCATATAAGGTCCTGTCGAGCGTACTATGTGAAAGACTGAAGCCCATCGTAAACCAGCTGATTGGACCTTATCAGTGTGGCTTCAGACCTGGCAAATCCACCATAGACCAGATATTTACGCTACGACAAATCTTGGAGAAGACCCTAGAAAAACAAATCGACACACACCATCTTTTTGTCGATTACAAAGCCGCCTTCGACAGTCCAATAAGGAATCATCTATATTCCACCATGTCTGAATTTGGTATTGCTGCAAAGCTCATCCGCCTTTGCAGAATGACACTGAGCAACACCAGCAGCACAGTTAAAATCGGGAAGGACCTCACTCCTCCATTCGATACCAAACGAGGTTTCAGACAAGGTGATTCCTTATCGTGCGACTTTTTCAACCTAATGATGGAGAAGATCATCCGAGCTGCTGATTTGCGACGCAGTGGCACGATATTCTACAAAAGTATTATGCTGCTGGCGTATGCTGATGATATCGATATCATTGGCCATAATACGCGCGAAGTCAGCGCAGCATTCTCCAGGTTAGCGAAAGAGTCGAGTCGAATGGGTCTTGTAGTGAACGCGGATAAGACGAAATACCTAGTGTCAACAAATAAACAGTCCCAGCGTCTTGGAAACCACGTCACTGTTGACAACATCTCCTTCGAGGTTGTTAAGGACTTCGTCTACCTGGGATCCAGCGTAAACTCTTTCAACGATGTCAGTATTGAGATAAAGCGAAGGATAACTCTTGCCAACAGGTGTTACTTTGGGCTGAGTAGGCAATTGAGAAGCAGAGCCCTCTCTCGACGAACAAAACTCACGCTCTATAAGTCACTAATCATGCCCGTCTTATTATATGCAGCACAAACCTGGACGTTGAGTAGTTCTGATGAAAAGACTTTGGGAGCCTTCGAGAGAGGCTGCGTCAATCTGCGTCAATGGCGAGTACCGAATTCGATGGAACCACGAGCTGTATGAGCTGTACGCTGACATCGACATAGTTAAGCGTATTAAAATCGAGCGGCTCCGCTGGCTAGGTCATGTTGAGCGAATGGAAAACGACGCTCCAGCGAAAAAAATATTCGATTCGGTGCCCGGTGGTGGGCACCGAATCGAATATTTTACGCAGAAGAGGACGCCCACATCTTCGTTGGAAGGATCAGGTGTTGGATAACCTGACTACACTTGGTGTTTCCAACTGGCGCCAGCAAGCGCAGAACAGAAATGGCTGGCGGAATTTCTTATACGAGGCCAAAACCGACTTACGGTTGTAAGCGCCAGATAAGTAAGTAAGTAAAGTAAGTAACGCCTGCTGAAAGAGCATGAAGATATCGGGAAAAAATAAAGCTAGATAAGGAACGAAATAAAGAATATAAACGAAAGCAAAAAGAATGGTACCTATGTATGACTTTGACTTGTTTTTGCTTTTTGTTTTACTGACTGATATCGCCCATTTCACATTGAAGTGATCAGTCGTACTGACCATCTCCGATTTCTCTCAAATATTTTTCTTGCATTGGGTTATTGATTTGAAAACTAAATTCGAAGTTATAAATTTTTGGAATAATTGTTCGCAGCCAAAATAGGGTCTATTTGGAGACAACGTAGATCAATCAACTTAAGACCGATTACCGGTAATATAGTATCATTGGAAAAGTTATTTCATCTATTTTGAGGAAAAGTTTAAAACTTTTGAAAATATTGCAATAAGTTGACTCATTCTTAATTTGTTTAAGTTCAATACCATGCCGGCAACACGTGCTAGAATTTTTGTTCTTTTTTATAATTTTAATTTTTTTACTTTTTTACGGTAGGTTATACCTTTCGAATGATATAAAATGGAGATGTGGTTTTAAAGGGTTCAGAAGTTATATTAATAGTTCTATGGTTTTAAGGGGTTCAGAAGTGAAGTCTTGATAAATTTTCAATAAAAATTCAACTAGCTATTGACTTTTTTAATTTTTTGTAAAAAAAAGAAAAAAAAATTGGATGGTAATTTTATGTATAGCTGAATTATATACTTTATATTTACTTTTTTTTTTGTAAAAGAATAAACCAGTGTTTTGTTAAACTCCCAATTTCATTTACATTATTTGGTTAAGCGCAACAAAATGTATTGAACGTCACAAAATGTATTCAACGTCACTCTGTTGTTTTTTCTGAAATTGCTTATTATTTAACAATTTCTTTTTCGTTATTGCTGCAAGTCTAAAAACATCAAATAAATAACTGGCCATTTCAGCCCTTGAAAGGACTTCGACCTAGCTTCTTATGATCAATTGTGTTGTGCGTGTTATTAAGATTGTACACAATTGACCGAGAACCGGATCTACATGTTTAACGCCTACTCCGAACGGCGATGAACAGAATGTTCTTGTTCTCAAGAAGCTTTACATGGCATTTTGATTACTCTCTGAGGTTTGCCATTGTCTGCAGAGATGTGGCGGCTGTACAGAAAAATCATTTTATTTTAATTAAAATAATTTTCTGTCGCTGCTGGAATTCGAACCCGGGTCTCAAGGTTCGTTGACATAGCGGCCACGCACTTTAACCAACTACTCTACGAACGCCACTGCAAGTCCACTACTTTGAAAATAACCTCTATGTTGATGTCTTTTTGGAGAAAAATTTTAATTTTTTCTGTTAAAATTGTAAGATATGTAGGTATTTTCGCTAAAAAAATTATTATTTCTGTAACTGAAATGGCGATTCTTGCAAAAGCAGATTTAACTGATTAAATAACTTAACAAACATCACAGTAAGCTTTAATTTACAACATTTTTTATATTTTTAGTGATTTTTCCCGTATATCTGCTGTGTGACGTTCAACACAAAAATCGAATAAAAACCATAGTAAAACTGATTTTTTGCAGGGGCCTAAAAACAACTTCGAATTCTCCATTAATTTTCACTTAATTTGACTACTCTAATGGGAAAATTTAATAAACTTTAAAAACAAAACATGAAAACCTCTTTGCGTACGTTTTTTTGCAATTGACCCATGTATCTTCGTTGCGAGCGTTCTTGCGAAAGCTTAACATTTTTCTGACCTTAATTTTGTTTTGTTGCTATATTAAGAAGCAGTGTTGCCATATTTTTTTTAAAAAAAAACTTTAATTTTCAGAAAAAAAAACTTGTTTTTTGGTGAAAAAACTTGATATTAAAAATTAACTAAGACATGTATTTTTAAAATGTGTGCTTTAAAATTTTTGGCAATTTGCTTTGTTCTCTCGTTATCCCGTTATTTTGGCCACTTCATTTCTCAAGAAAATACGGAAGACTTGATCGTCAACTCTGGATGTATGTAATAGACATCTGCATGAATACATTTGCTGTGCCTGCTGCAAAGTATACACAACTGCAATGAACAACATTTCGAATCATATTTTAAGCTAGAGTGCAGTACTTTCACAACAAATAGATACTGAAGCGAGCACTGTACAACATTTGGCAGGCTCTCAACAGAATGAGTACAGAATTTGCTTATCGTTTGTTCTCTTTGTACAGTTGCTTTTTTGCCATGATACAATTATAAGGTAGGCCCAATTCGGAGACAAAAAAAAACGAAAAAGCAAAGCAAAGCAAAGAAAATCAAAACATTGGCGTAGGTATAATGTCATTTTTAACAACTGACGTTTATTCGTTCAGCGTTAGGGATGTATAATTTACTATTAACAGTATGAATCTGGGTATTGGGTATTGAGAACCCAGATTTTTTGTGGAATAATACACGAAAAGTAAGCAAAAACCCTAAAAATTTAACAAAATGAGTTATGTTTTAAGATATAATACAAAATGAATTGTATTTTTGCTTTCAACGAAGCAAATAAAAGTGAACGTTTTATATAATTTTTATTCGAGTTCTTAGTTCGATTGTTCAGTAACCAATTTATTTGCATCGCTTTGTATTGTATTTTGACATTATACCTACGCCTTTGTTATTGTTTTGTTGTTGATTTGTAGTCATAGAGAATGTGTTTTTCCTGGGCCTACCTTATAATTGTATCATGCTTTTTTGCAGACTACAATACTATGTATTCGAGATACACACTTACATACCGAGTATATCTGAAATACATCAAGCAATTTTCGAATTTATCTTGTGCTGTGCAGCATTTGTCGCTATTGTTGTCGTTTATTCTTTTTGGGCACACATATAGACATAGTTTTTGCTTACTTAAACAAAACGAATAAGAAAATCTTTTTCTAGTCAGAAATTGTACACTCTGAAGCAAATAAGTGTCCTGAAAAGTGATAGATTTTTTATTTTTAAATTTTAGTGATATTTAACTATAATGGTCGATAGTGAGGTAAGTGAAATAATTTATATAAATAAGTTCGTTTTGTTCTTTTGTGATAAAATAAAAGCGAAATGTCTACAGTCACATGCACTTTTTTTATTAAATCTTAATTTTTTATGAAGTATGATGGAATGCGCCATTTATTTTGTTAATACAGGCGTTCACAATTTCATAACGCTACAAATGTCCAGAGTGTACTTCGTAATAATTATAAATAAAATATCAAAAATTGGTGCTTCTACCTCTAACCGTTTAGACGCTACAGTTTTTTTTAAGCGATGCAAGCGTTTTTCTAATATTTTTCCAAATGTGCGGCGTCGACCGCTGTAAACGGCCAAAAATAGGTTAAGGCATAAAACAACTTAATGTAACATATAAATAATTTTCAATAACATCAAAATTTGTTTTTATTTATGACTAAAAAACAAAGTTTCAAAACCTTTCCTTAAAACTTTGCATAAACATGCAAGCAAGAACATACATGCCGCCAACAGCGCAAATTCGTTTGCTTATACGAGTACATTTCTTTATACTTGGTATGTATTTGTCTAATTCGCTGTATAACAAGAGATATTCGAATATATTTCATATCGAATACACATCTGCTTTGAGTAAAGTACTCGAATGTTGTTCTTTTGTTTATTCTTTTACTCACTTGTTCTTGGTTGCTGAGAATGATAGAGTGTAAGTATACGTTTATAAAGCAAATGTTTTGAAGAGACATTCGAATGTATTCATGCAGATATCTAGTATGTAAACTGAAGCGTCAAGTTTAAAAAGGAATGCCAAAAATTGACCGCCAAGACTCGACGAAGGGAAACCGATACAAAAGAACAGAAACAATGACAGCAACAATAATAGCAACAGCGCTGCCATAAAAATAAACTTTGAAAGGGAGTGAAAATTAGTAGTAGCAGCTTCAAATGATACTTATGTTTTTGTAGTAACATACAATTTAGTTTATCTATTTGATTCATAGATTCACTAAAATAGAAAGCATCGTTTTAAGGGGGGAAATATATCCAGAACTCTTTTTCAAAAATTTACATTTTCTTAAAGCTTTAAGTCTCAAGAATATGTGGTGAAAATTTCAAGTTGATACCTCAAAAAATAACAAAGTTATAGCCTAGTGAGTGAACCAACTTCTAGAGCGCACAGTGCTGGGCCTTATTTTCAAACGCGTTTTTCTCGAAACCATGTTTTCAAAGTCGGTGACCAAGATTTCTCGAAGTTCAGTGAACCGATCGTTTTGATTTTTTTGCAGGCTTGTTTTATTTATAATAATCTCGTACTTGTCATAGAATTTTTTTGTCATAGAAATAAAATCGTGGCCTTAAGCTGGTATTTTAAATTAAAATTTTTAGACAGGATGTTGTTTAGAAATATTTGAAAAATCCAAATTGAGCAAATTCTCTTCGGTACTATTTCTGATACCCGAGATATAAAATCTTATATACATTTTTTTGAAAAAGTTAAAAAATTGCACTCAAGTATGCATTTCTCAAAAATAGGAAAAGTCATATGCAAAAATGATGATAAGTATTAATTCGCCAAATTTAAGGAATAAGTTGACACTATAATTAACCCTAGAACTGTATCGTGGGGTGAAAAAGCACCCCAGACTGGCATAAAACTCGCGCCAGACACAAACGTCTTTCGTTTACGGCCCGGGACCGTAACCATAATTCTGTTTCAACGTCTGAGAGTAGAGGGATCATGCTCGCGGCATCCGTACCACGTGCTTGCTCAAGCAGTGAACATAAGAAGTGCGTCTGGGGTGCTTTTTCACCCCACGATACAGTTTGTGTATATTTTTCGTCATCTTAAAGTTTTTTTATTTTCGTGTTGTTTAAACTTTTTGGACAAGTAATGAGTGTATAGTGGCCCCACTTCACATATATTGACATATATACGCTCCCTTCAACTTGATTAGTTGCACTTGTTTAAATAACAAAATATGATCTGCTCTCAATATTGGTTACAAAAATAACAACAACTACTTGGAATAAATGCTTATTGAGTGTACTTACCAACAACAACAAAAAATGTGCACTCTCTTTAAAAAAAAAACGGTACCTGCTAACAAGTATTTAAACCAGGGACCGAAAATAATTGTTATTTTTTATTTCACAGCAGAAAAAGTTGGGCAATTTTAATCCATAAAAATATATGTTATGAATAACTTTTATTTTTAAGAATAAAATTTTTTTTTATTTTTTATTTTATTTTATTTTTATATTTTTTTGGTTGCCGCATAACTTTTATTTTTGAGGAATAAATTTTTAGGTTGACTAATAACAGTTATTTTCTGAAATGAGATTTTTTCGGTTATTAGTGTCAAAAATTAAAAAAACAGTTGATTTTTTGTTTTGGGACCTCTTAGCCGTCGATACTCGTATGAGGAAATCATCTAACGTCATCTATGTAACGTCATCTATGTATAAGAGTTCATATAAAATCGTTGGTGCGTACTCATGCTGCTTAATATCTCACGACCGGTAAAACTTAATGCCACCAAATTTCGAACACATGTTATTAAGGTTAATATCTAGTTTAATGAGGTAAAATTTTGCCACACCCCCTTTTACCGCCCACAAATCAATAAAAATTGTATATTTCAGGCGGTTTTAGTTGTATTGCACTGGTATTTGGTAATTTAGTTCGTGTGGCTTACCAGTAAGCCAGTATATGAAAGCTAGTTATATACGGCACATAAATTATTTGAAGTGTGCGACAAATAACTATTTCATTAATAAGATAAAAAACAAAGCATAAGATCTGTGCCACAATGAAGAATAACCAAAAGCGAAAACACGTAAGGGGTCGTTCATAAAATACGTTACCAATTTAGGAGGGTGGAGGAGTTTTAAAATGTACTACGTTAAGTAAAGATAGGGGGGGAGGGGGTCTCACATACAGTAACGTGACGAAAAATAAAAAAAAATTTGGAAAAATTGAAATATTTGTATTGCGGCTTGTATTTCGCTTAAAAACATCAATGAATTCTCATAAGTGAGTTTTATTTACTTTAAAATAAATTGGTATAAAAAGAACATACTATTTAAATAAAACAATTTTAAGGAAGCATATTTATAAAAGCACTGAACTTGTTGCTGCACAGGTGCATATATGTTTATTAAATTTTAGACCATTTAATTGATACGTAAAACTTTGCAAAATCTTTTGTAGTTTTAAAGACATCGGACCAAACAGATACAAGTCATATCCCTGCTTTCTCGTTGACTTCACTTGTTGTGACTTTCTTTGTCGGGTTCGAAAGTTGAAAGTCTTCAAGCAATCGGCAAAAAGTTGTAAGCTTGATCCAATTAATTGAAGTATCATCATAATTCAAGTATCCAAATAATTCAAATAAGTTTTGTATACAACTTTTACTTTTATTAGTTTTAAAAAGTATTAGGACTTTTTATGGTTCTGTGGACTCAGTGGTACCATTTTGTGAAGCAGTGTTATTTCATAAAACTTTTCGAATAATTTTTCTTAGAACAATCTTTCCCGTCATACCGATCTTGCTGCGGTTTGTAGTCCAGAAACTTCAATTCCCAGTTTTCTCATTGATGAGTCCTCGAATCTAAGTACTAAATCTTTGCTAAGGGAATCTTTAAGAGAACTGGAAATGGAAGGGTCTTCGGATGAAGATGTAGATGACGACACAAGCAGAAAGGTGAAAGCTGCGTATACTGAAATTGAGAATTTCAAGCCACCACGAATAGACATTGACGCTGACCTTCTCGAATATTGGAGTAAGCAGAAATATGCATCACCCTTTTTATGGCAATTATCTTCCACTGTCCATGTAATACCTGCAACTCAAGTTACTGTAGAGCGATCTTTCTCAGCTTTAAAGCTTATTTTAAGTGATCTTCGATGCAATATTTCAGAAGAAACTTTGAAACAAATAATGTTTGTAAAACTCAATTGAAACATAAATACATTACAAAAATAATAAAAAAACTAAAAATTAAACTTTTTATTGAGAGTTGACACTAATAACTGAAAAAATCTCATTTCAGAAAATAACTGTTATTAGTCAACCTAAAACTTTATTCCTCAAAAATAAAAGTTATGCGGCAACCAAAAAAAATTTTTCTTAAAAATAAAAGTTATTTATAACTGAAATGCATTTTGATCGATTTTAATTATTAATTTTAACCAATTCAATAAAATTCGCATAACAGTTATGTCCCTGATTTAAACAGATATAAAAATATTAAAATTCTTGCTCGTTCATTAGATTAGACGCAGTGCGAAGTTAACTTTGAATGATAAAATTTTGTTAATCAAGTGTTTTTGAGACGTAGTACTTTATAATTTCAAATAAAGATGTTTTTTTCCAATTTTAACGAAATTCTTATTCATTGTAACGATCTGTGCGGCAAAAATCGTATTTTCAAATTCTTGCTATTTGCGCACTTTGATTTCTCAAAATAAATAGCATTTTTGGAAAATTGGCCAAAACCACTATAATACCCCTTAAACATAGTATCTCCCCCTTAGAACCCCGTTGGAGTTACTAGATTTAGTCAAAAACTCACTGAGATAGCGTTATTTTAACGAAAAATAAAATTTTTCGAAGCTTTTCACGTTTTTGCCCTTCTTGTTCAATATTCCCGGACCCTCCAAGCTTTTAGCCAAGCAATTTAGTTCACGTGATTCTAGGTCAAAACACGAAAAAATGAGCCCCATGGAACCATCAAAGTCACACTGTGTCCGAGATACGGGCCCTTGAAAGTTGGGGTGTTTTTTCACCCCGCGATACAGGAATAGGTAAAAAAAATAGCGATACAGTTCTAGGGTTAATACCATCAAAATTTAGACTATTGGGTAACAATCAAAAGTTCTGTACTATCTCGATTACAGATTTAGCTTCGAATATCCTTCACAAAGGACACTGTGGATAAAAATCGTGAGTGGCATCGTGTTTAGCAATATATTCTTAGTTTGATCCTGTACCTACTTTTGCCTTAAGGCGGTCTTCTCATTCAAAACCCGTTTTTTTTACCCTTTTTAAAAAAATTCTTATTTGAAAACGCAAAGAATAATTGAAAACTTTTTTTATTTATTGTATTACAAAAGGTTCAAAGTAAATAAAAAAATTTTTTTTGCCTCGATACGTGGGCTGTTCAAAAAGTAATGAGACTTCAAAGTTGGTGGTGAAAAAAAAGGTGTCGTCACGGCGGCCACGATTCCGGGTCTCCGGAGCGATTGAAATGAAAAAAAAAACGGGGTTATAATCAGTATAGATGTTATTCTCGGGTGAACCTCAAGCTTAATTTTGTGATTTTTTTTTGTGACAAAATGGCGGCCATTTAAAAAAAAAATTTCAATTTCGGGTTTTTTTTTTGTAGTTTAGTGTAAAAAAAAAATAGTAAAAAATTTTTTAAAATTATGGTCGAGGTTCACCCGAGAATGGTGACAATTCTGCGTCGATTTTACTTTGTTTCATGAAAATCGGTTCAGTTGAACTGGAGATATCATGGCCGCCAGTTCGAAAAACGTGGGTTCGAGATAAACGCGTTTAAAGTTTGAAGTAATTTTTTTGGGAAAAAAAAACAAAAAAATCAAAAATGTTTAAATGCAGTTTTAAAGAGCTGACAATTCTCCGTCGAATTCACTTTGTATCATCAAAATATGTGTGCAAACACGTTTTTACCTAACAATAAACATTTTCAACGGAATTCGGTGGTTACTTTATGCCGCTTCGTTCGAAAATGAGTCGAAAAAAATAGCTCATTTTGACGAAGACCTTGCTTCACAAAAAAGGCTGTATCTTCTAAAGTATTTCGAATTTCTAAAAATCCTTTTAGGGGCATATTCACAACTACCCAAGCTATAAATAAATGTAAAAAACAAAAGTCGAAAAAAAAAAGTTGCTCAATGAGAAGACCGCCTTAAGACAGACGTAGTTTTTTTTATAAAAGTCAAAGCATTTTAAGGTCGTTATTTTTTACTGTTTTCGTCAAAAAACAACTTTGTCCTTGCGGGACAGGAAGACATCCTTTTTTTTCCTTAAAATTTTCTTTTGGGTGATCTTGACAACCCCATGCAACTTATGAGACCTCTTAGAATACGATTTAAATTTTTCGATACGCCCTAATGTACACCGAGCAAAAATGAACATATTTTGCTCGGTCTACAAAGTGTTCATCCTCTCACAGTCTCACTGATTTTTGACAGTTTTGCATTGGAAACAACAAAACTATTTGCACGACGAGCAAACGAGCACCGTGTAACATGGGCCTATGATTTTGATAGGGAACGTGTTCAGTTGGCTTATTTTTTACGTCGCAGAAAAAATAAAGTTTTTCTTGGTATTGAAATTGCCATTGAACTGAAAGTGAAATTTGCAATTGCATATCTTTTGTTTCCCGTCTTTTTTACCACAGTATTTTGTTTGATATTGTGTGAATGCATATTCAATTGATTGATGATTTTGATATTTATTTCAGATTAAATTGATGTCTAAATTTATTGATATTTATTTCACTTGATAAGATTTATATGATTTTGATGATCTACTCTGGATTTTATTTTTTCTTTCGATTGTTTGATTAATTTGATTCTTTACTTTTGAAAATGGAAGGAAAACGGAAAAAGATGGCAATAAATGCATTCTGCCAAATTGGAGGAAATCAAAAAGAGATTTTCCGAATTTAAAGTTATTTAAATTTCCCGATTTCGACACACCCTTTTTTTAAGTGGACAGAGAAGTGCCATTGAAGTGAAGAATTTGTTCGAAATTCTACAGTTTTATATATCTGTCACAATCATTTTTCTTCTGATTTAGTTGGAAAAAAAATTTTAAAGTGAGGTGCAGTTCCAAATTTGTGCTTAGGAGACGAACGAGGTGAACAGTTAGAAGAATATTTGGCAAACAACGAAAATAATGACATTGATGTAGAAAACGTAAGGTCACCATTACGTTAAAGAAAACGTTCTGAGTCACCAGTGTCCCTTTCTGGTTCCTGCTTGAAACTCACAAAAAATGTCAATTATTTTCAAAGACAAAATAGAGCTTTGCGTAAAAATTTAGTTATAAAGACCAATAAAATATTGAAATTGAAAAATGAATATTGGAAGCTCAAGAGGAGATCAATGAGACTTCAAAATAAAAGTCAAGAGCAAAAGTCTATAAATAATAGTGTTTCTGATATGCATATATCAGAAACGAAAAAATTTTCATTAAAATGTTATAACTCACAAACAAATCGGGGTACTAATGCCTCGTGGGAGATGGAAGAGAGATTGCTTGCGCAAAAAATATATTATAGATCGACTTCAACATATTTATTTTTACGTCATTTTTTACAATTGAATTATTGAATTTGCCAAGTCTATCATCTTTACGAAGATGATATTAAAAATTTTCAGACTAGAAATAACACATGGTCTAATAAGTCCCGAGACTAACTACTAGGTGGCACCTCTAACGAAATATGGATATAATATTTCGATAGTTGCAGCCTTTAAACAATACGTGTAAAAATTTCAGGAAAATCTAACGTTTAGTTAGATTTAAGTTGCAGTGATTTAAGTGACGCTACTGTTGATATTTTCAAAATAATGGATTCAAAGCAATTCCGTGTGTTGATTTATCACTGTTTTTTATGGGAAAAAATGCCGTCCAAGCTGAGCAACTCTGCTCCGTAAAAAGCAACAATTTTCCGATGGTATGCTGAGTTTAAACTAGATCGTACAGACACATATGATGCTGAACGTTCAGGACGCTCAAATGAGGCAGTTGTTCCACAAAACATAAAAAAAAGTACTCAAAATGGTATTGGCCGACCGTAAAATGAAGGTGCGCGAGCTTGCTGAGGCTCTGAAGATATCGAAAGTCAGTGTGGGAACAATATTACATGAACATTTGTCGATGAGATAGCTGCTTTCCAAATGGGTGCCGCGTTTTCTCACACCGGACCAAAAACAACAACCTGTCGATGATTCTGAGAGCTGTTTGGCACTGTTTACAAAAAATAAACATAAATTTTTGCGTCGGTATGTGACAATGGATGAAACATAGATCGACCATTACACACCGGAATCAAAAGGATCGTCAGCTGAGTGGAGAGCAACCGATGAAAGCAGGCCAAAGCGACCAAAAACACAACAGTCGGCTGAAAAGGTTATGGCATCTGTATTTTGGGATGCTCATGGAATTTTTTTCATCGACTATCGCGAAAAATCTGCCCCATTTGAAGAAGAAAAAATTCTTTTTCACCAAGACAATACACCGTGTCATAAATCGATGAAAACGATGGCGAAAATCCACGAATTGGGCTTTGAATTGCTTCGTTATCCACCGTATTCGCCAGATTTGGCTCCCAGGGATTACTGGCTCTTTGCTGACCTCAAAAAATGCTTGCCGGCAAGAGATTTAGCTCCAATGAAAAGGTGATGGCTGAAACTGAAGCGTATTTGAGGCGAAGCACATATCGTTCTACAAAACCGGTATTGAAAAGTAAGAAAAGCTGTGGAATGAATGTATTGCCCTGGAAGGAACCTATGTTGATGAATATTAGCAAAAAAGTTTTTTTATTGGACCATGTATAACGAATGCATTTATAGAGCCCTTGCTGATTTCTTGAAGAAAATGGAATGCTATGACAAGGATTGTATTTTAATTTTTGATGAGGTTTGTATCAGAAAGAACCTTGCATACAACATATCTGCAGATGTTGTAGATGGTCTTGTAGATTTAGGATACAAGCGATATAATGAGATAAAAACCCAAATTTGTGTTTTAATGATGAGAGGCCTTTTCAAAAATTTTAAATTTATTTTAAATTACTTTGTAACAGAGAGTTCAATAAAAGGAGACATTTTGAAAGAAATTGTTATAAAGAATTTAGATGTATAGGTTATAGAATATAGTAATAAAGGCTTAAAAGTAAGAGCACTAACGTGTGACCCAGGTCCTGTTAATCGAAAGTGCTACAACCTTTTAGGTGCTTCCATTGAAAAACCATACTCCTCCTATAATTTAGAAAAAGTCTATCTTTTATACGATGTTCCACATTTAATTAAATCAATAAGAAATGCACTTCTAAAATCTGATTTTGTAACACCTGACGGAACAATTAAATTTGACGTAATCAGGGAGCTTTTTCAACTAGAAAATGGCAATGTCACTAAAACGACGAAGTTAACTTATTCCCACGTAGAGCCAGCAAATTTTGAAAAAATGCGAGTCAATATTGCAGTCCAAACACTAAGCCATAGTAATAAGCAATTCCAGAGAAATAATTTTCAATACAAATTCAACTAGCTATCGACTTTTTATATTTTTGTTTGTAAAAAAACAAGAAAACAAAATTGGATGAAAATTCAATGTGTAGTTGAATTTGTATTGAAAATTTTTTAACACTGCACGTTTGACGCCATAACTTCTGAACCCTTTAAGAGCACACCTTAATTTTATATCGTTGGAAAGGTATTGAAACGTACAAAAACCCAAAATAAAGATACTGAAAAAAAATTATACCGTCTGTTGTTGGCATGGCATTAGACTTTGAAATTAACAATGGGCCAATTTATAGCAATTTTTTCAAAAGTTTTATATTTTATCCTTAAAAAAGAGGATATAACTATTCCAATGATACCTTCGTTAATAAAATGTCTGTTAAATTGACTAAGCGTGGCGTCCGTGGCGTAGTTGGTTAAAGTGCGTGGCTGCTATGTCAACGAACCTGGAGACCCAGGTTCGAACCCCAGCAGCGACAGAAAATTATTTGAATTAAAATAATTTTTCTGTACGGCCGCCACCTCTCTGCAAACAATGGCAAACCTCAGAGAGTAATAAAAATGCCATGTAAAGCTTCTTGAGAATAAGAACATTTCGTTCATCGCCGTTTGGAGTTGGCGTTAAGCCTGTAGGTCCATTTCTCGGTCAATTGTGTACAAACTTAATAACACGCACAACACAATTGATCCTAAGAAGCTAGGTCAAAGTCCTTTCAAGGGCTGAAATGGCCAGTTATTTGTTGTTTTTTTTTTTTAAATTGACTAAGCTGCGTTATCTAAAAATAAGCCTTATTTTGGCATTCGAATAGCTGTGGCTCCGCAAAAAAATTTTTTGAAACTCTAAACTCCGGAATTGTTTTTCTTAACAAAAAACCAACCTAAAAACAATTTATGAGCCAAATCGGAGATGGTCAGTGCGACTTATAGGTCACCTCAATCCGAAATGGGCGATAAATATTTATATATATATAATATTTATATAATCTAATGAACGAGTTTGAATTGCAATGTTTTTGATATCTGTTTAAAAATTTGTTAGTAGGTACCGTTATGTTAAAGAGAGTTGAAATTTTATATTGTTGTTGGTAAGTACACTCAATGAGAATTTATTCCAAGTAGTTGTTGTTGTTATTTTTTTAACCAAGATCGAGAGAAGAGCATTATTTCTTATGAAAGCAAGTTCGTCTAATCAAGTGGAAGGGAGTGTATATATAATAATATTTCAGTGTTCACATAAATATTAAAACAGCTGTCTACGAACAATGCTTTAACCCAGTAAACATCAACTTGAAATCAAAACCAGCATGCTCAAATAAATAATTATTTAGTTAAAAAAAAAAAAAAAATTAATAAACCACGTTTTGAAAACTAACTAAAAAGTATAAAATAATTTTTCCTAGAGTGGGGCTTTTAGTTCTCCTAAAAAAGTGGGGCACATGCTTTAGAGAATATTAAGGAGTTAAGAATATCTTGATTAAGAAAGCATTTGTTCACGAACATATAAAAATGTTTAATTGCTAACAAATAATTCACCATAGATAGCCATAGATACGAAAATTTTTGACAAAAAAACTCTTCAGCCTTGATAACATCGATAACATTAAAATTGAAGAATTCTGAAACCCAAGTAGAACTTACTGGACAGAACACAATAGTTCTCTGTAAAATTGAATCTACCATTCATGCAAGGACGTTTATCCTGATACTCAAGATACCTGGGTTAAGAAATCATTTGTTTACTAAAGAACAAGAATTGTCAAAAACACTCCTAAATAATTATTTTCTGGTTTTTAGTCTTTGTCAAATTTTACAATAGATTTTTAAGGTTTTATATTTTTATCAGTACAAATTTGTTTAAAAAACCGAAATTGGTCCATAAATATTAAAAATGAAACAAAAAAAAAAAAAAAACAGAAAAAAATTTGTTGTGCTCTGAGCTACAGAACTGGCGGATCATCTACTGGCTATCAGTGGGGGATCTATGTGCGGGCTGAAATGGCATTTCCTTGGAGAATTTTTTGTGTGAAAAAAAATTAAAAGAACAAAAAAGGCGTTTCAGTCCCCCCTTGGGATACAAAAATGTAGTTTCAGCCCCCCTGTGGGGAATCCTAGATCCGCCACTGCCCATGATACAATTAGATAAGCTAGGAGTGACAGTTTTTTCATATTTCACCAACTATGATACAATGTAGGCTGACAATTGGCTATTTTCTCACGAGCTGCGTCCATCAAATTCCATTTGCCTGTATATTTTATTTTCTGTTTTACTTTTTCGTTGTCTAATTTATACTATTTTTGACAGTTGGTGCAACATTATGGCACCAAATGTCAAAAATAGTATTAATGAGAAAACGAAAAAGTAGGAAAGAAAATAAAAAGCAAAATATGCAGACAATCGGTGCAAGACACTCGTAAGAAAATATCGAGCAGTCACTCCTACCTTACATAATTTTATCATGCGCTCACCCATCGCACTCACAAAGCATATTGGCTAACTATATATCTAGGCTAAATAACACAATTTTCAATACAAAAACCAAACGAGAACTATAACAAGCCGGTAGTATTCAGCGACAGGCAAGAATACAGGCGTGGATAATGTTAATATGCGTTATTTCCCTTAGTGTATGTATCAAATAGTTTCGCATTTTAGCCAAATAAACGTACAGAAAAGAAAATAAGTTAATATTGTGTTGTCATTCAGTTCCGAGTTACATTTTAAGTCTCAAAACTCTAGCTCATCGGAAAGTTGGTTAAATATGGATTCCAAGATTTGTACGAGACAGACAAATGAAGTGAAGCTAATAAAAACGTGTTAAAAACAAGGTTGATGAAAGCTTGAAAGTGTTATATCTTTTTTACATTTCAACCGATATTTTTTCAATAATACCTTTTTGGAAAGGTAATTTAATTAAAAGAACAACTTAGTGCTAAATTAGTGGAAAAATTAATTTAATCTTACTTAATTTCAATTATTTTGATTAAAACCACACATTTTTGTATGTCAAACACCAAATATAATCTTATCGTCACCAAATTTCATAACAGAAACTTCTAAGCCAAATGGAAACTTTTTATGCCCAGGACAAATCAATAGCAAATATATTAAAATTTTCAGTACAGTAAATACCCGTTCTAAGCCACAGCCATAATAAAACCATTCATCAGCGAGAAGTAAGAATATATTATACATACTTATATTATAACAATTAAATGGTTTTGAAATTATGAAATTTATTGAAGAAACTGAGAAGCATATTATAGATCAAAAAGAAAGCAAAAAAGAATTAGTTTTGTGGAAAATATTTTCAAAAAGCATAAAAAAAAATAAAATTTTTCCAACATTTTGCTTTATAAGCACCACAAAAATTTTCTAAATAAATTTTTTAAAAAAATTTAATTGTTTCACAGGTCTCTAGCAATAATTTGGCTTTTGCAGATTGAAACAATATCAATTAGTCGACGAGTTATAGCCAAAAAACAATATAAACAATATGCTGAAAATCGGCATTTGACTGCAAAGTTCGAAGGTCGATTAAAAAAAAATTCGAACTAACATAAACAAACGCCGCGATACGGGTCTTCCAATTTAGCCTCTATTTTGACCCCTCACTCTCAGAATCGACCTTACTTTTGCTAACCTGAATTTGTTCCACAGTGTAATCGCAAGGACTCTTTTCCGACATAATTATGAGCAGACTGAAAGAAAGGCTAGGCAAATAATCGAAATAAATTGTCATGCAATTTCGTGGAATGTCGTGGAAAATGTTCTTCAAAATAATTTTGGAGACCGACTAAATTGTGACGACCTCTTCGATTCCCTTAATGCTACCACATTCAAAACGATAAACGAATAAAACATTATTCGTTATCGGACAAGGACAAGAAGCAACAAACGTTATTACACAAAACAATTTACGTACAGCTCTTAATGTATTTAAGGCCAAAATTCCAGAACCGATGAAAACGATATTGGTCTGCAGAAATCCAACCACACTTGAAGGAGCCATGAATATATTTTTTAAAGCCGGATATGCTCATCCCAGGATTGACAATTTACAATATTTT
The DNA here is from genome assembly GCA_943735915.1 of Pherbina coryleti. Taxonomy (NCBI): domain Eukaryota; kingdom Metazoa; phylum Arthropoda; class Insecta; order Diptera; family Sciomyzidae; genus Pherbina; species Pherbina coryleti. The sequence goes on from OX030950.1 coordinate 99,018,560, forward strand.
GGTCGAAACAACTTTGAACCAAAAACACTGAGACAAAATGGACAGAATCTTAATTCACAAAATCGACAAAATTTTACTCAACGAAACAAACAAAATTTTAATCGACACAAGCAACAAAATTTTAGTCATTAGAACAGACAGAATTCTAATCCACAGAACTTTTACCCACAATCGAAAAAATTCCAACTCCCAAGGTAGACCCAATAATATACAGAATTCCCAGCCATATAGCAAGTATCAAATACAAAACTTTTTACCCCAAAACAGAAGCAAACAAACCTAACAGCAACCAAGTGATAGTAACAAATTCACAAAACCAGAACCCATGGACATTAATAACCATGAAATAACATATAACTCCAATAAACAAAGTACAAACGAAAATGTTCATCATTCTGCCTCTTTTAATACTAGATAATAACAAATATAAATAAATAACTGGCCATTTCAGCCCTTGAAAGGACTTTGACCTAGCTTCTTATGATCAATTGTGTTGTGCGTGTTATTAAGTTTGTACACAATTGACCGAGAACTGGACCTACATGTTTAACGCCGACTCCGAACGGCGATGAACAGAATGTTCTCGTTCTCAAGAAGCTTTACATGGCGTTTTGATTACTCCCTGAGGTTTGCCATTGTCTGCAGAGAGGTGGCGGCCGTACAGAAAAATTATTTTAGTTCAAATAATTTTCTGTCGCTGCTGGGGTTCGAACCTGGGTCTCCAGGTTCTTTGACATAGCGGCCACGCACTTTAACCAACTACGCCACGGACGCCACGGTCCATTTATATCTAATACTAGATATAAAGGTAAAAATCATGTAAGGATTCATAAAATTAATATAAGATACAGGTGCAACTACAAGTAGTTAATTGTTAAATCCTGGAATATGTCATCCAAAATGGACACATCAAATCAATCCTATTCCCATAAAAACTCTTCAACACAAAATCTATGCCAATAGAAAAGCTAAAATACCAACTTTCACAGAATTCGGAACAACATTAGACGTGATCGAATTCTACAGTATTCAATTCGACGATTTTTACGATGGTCTGATTGGAAACGACCTATTAAGACCTTTAAACGCCTTTAAACGCCTGACCTTTAAACAATTTAATTAAATGAACAAAAATTACCCATCAACTTCAAAGGCGAAGAAGACCATAGCTTTAAAATACAAGTAGCCCCTAATACTAAATTAATATATTTTAAGGAACAAGAAGAAGGAGAAAGAATAGTGAATGAAGGAATTTTAAACGTAGAAAACAATGAAATTGAACTCAATATAATATCCAACTCGAATCGCATATTCACGCAGAAGGTGGATAGCGAGAACTTTAACATTATTGATGTAAAGGAAAATAAATGACTTAGAGAACAAAGTCGAACAGAACATCTGAATTTAGAAGAAATAAAACAACTTATTGCTATAATTAACAAATATTCAGAGATTTTCTACCAAGAAAACACAGATTTAACTTTTACTTCAGCTAATAAGCATCAAATTAGAACTACTAACAACATTCCAATAAATACTGAAGCATAAACACCGAGAAAAAAAGCAATAGTAAAATCACCTAAGTCGGATTAGGTAAAAATAATTATCTGGACATTAGAAACTTATGCTTATTCACCAAAGTAATATATTGTTTAATACATTGCTTTGAGAGCATTTACTTCGAGCCCTGCCAAAAAAAAATGTTTTATTCACCCAAGCCAAGAATATAACATTTTAACCAATAGTGTAGGTAAATCACCGAAAACTTTGACACTTTATCAAAATGGTATGAGCAAAATTTGTCGCTGAATACTCGCGGTTTGTTAAAGTTCTCGATTAGTTTTTGTAATGAAAATGATATAGCCTACATGTTTAGCCAAAGTGCATGCTTCGTGAGTGCATTTTCTTAGCATTTAATTAGATATATTTATAAGCGATCTAAATCATAATTTTTTTTACTTTGTAAATCTATGTTGTAAACTTTGTAAATGTATGTATATTTACATTAAATAAAATAGGTTTTCCTTAATAAAAATTAAAAATTTTGGTTCATTTTATTCAGAAGTTTCATCTAAGTACTTGGGTAATTTTGCACAACAGCAATATACAAAATTTAACGTAAGTATATGTACATTTCATACTTGTCTTTGGAAATTTTTTACAAAACCAATATAAAGAAATTTACCTAAGTAGATGTATATATTATACTTCTCCCTGTATATTTGTTTATCTAATTAAATTTTCTGAGTTCAACAAAGTTTTTTTGTTCGGCAGAATAAGCAAGCACGCTCATGTAAATTGTCGAAGCAAATGTGTAAATTACAAAATACTTCACTAATTTATCATCCAAATGAATATCGATAAGTTCACATGTAAAACTTAAGTGTTTTGCCCAATAACTTAGGAGGCTGAAAACTGCCAAAGCCATCGTATAAATCATACTAGGTTTTTTATTAATTTTACATAAGCTTTTTTCTCGGTGTAGGTACCCTTATATCCATAAAAATGAGGTACAGATGCAAATTCAAGAAATGCTCGAAAGTTCAAGAAATGAAAGAATAATCAGGCATAGTAATTCTCCCTATTCTGCACCCATTTGGATTGTGCCTAAGAAGGCCGATGCCAGCGGAAAACCCAAATGGAAACTTCTCATTGACAACCGAAAACTCAATGAGGTGACGGTAGATGACAAATTCTCCATCCCCAACATCGATGAAATCATAGATAAACTGGGAAGATGCAAGTATTTTACCACACTCAATCTGGCGAAAGGATTTCACTAAATTGAGATCGAGGCAAATGATATTCATAAAACTGCCTTTAGCCTCGAAGGAGTCCATTATGGATTTGGACGAATGCAGTTTGGACTGAAGGCAGCTCCAGCGACATTCCAAGATTGGTGAACTACATCATTAAAGATTACATAAATAAAATTTGCCTCGTCTACTTGGAAGACATAATTAGTTTTTCTGCCTCTCTTTAAGAGCATATTAATTCAATTAAACTAATTTTTAACTACTTAACGCCAGCCAATCTCAAGATCCAACTAGATAAGTCCGAATTCTTAAAGAAAGAAACAAAATTCCTAGGACATATAGTAACACCAGCAGGAATAAAAACCAATCCCAAAAAGATAGAATGTGTCATTTTTCCCAATCTCTAAAACTCCCAAACAAATTAAACAATTTTTAGGACTTACTGGCTACTACAGGAAGTTCATAAAAGATTACTCCCTTATAGCAAAACCAATGACCATCTATTTAAAGAAAAACACTAAAATTAATATTCTCTATCCAAAATATCAAGGAAGCTTTAACATCCTCAAAAGACTTTTAATCCACGACCCCATCCTACATTACCAGACTTCGCAAAAAATTCACTCTCACCACTGACGCTAGCAATTACGCTTTAGGCGTAGTCCACTCCCAGGATGACCACTTAATATGTTACGCTACCCGTACTCTTAATGAAAACGAAGTATAGCACGATCGGAAAGGAGTTATAAGGAATCTTTTGGGCTACTAAATATTTTAGGCCCTACCTCTTCGGCCGTAAATTCTTCATCGAAACCGACCATAAGCCCTTAACATGGGTTTTCTCTATCAAGGAACCACATTCGAAATTGGTAAGATGAAGACTAAAGTTGTCCGAATTTGATTACGAAATAAAATATGTAGTATACTTTAAACCACTTTAACCCAAAAGGACTGATCAAGTTTACAAAGTACTAATTAATTAAATTTATCATCCTAATTTACAGACACGAATCACTAAGTTCATAAATAAGTGCGAAATATGTAATATTGAAAAATACAATAGAAGACCACTAAAGAAGACCCCTGAAAAATTACTAACACCCCTAACAAACCAAACGAAGTAATCCATGTACTAAGTTGTTTTTTTACGCTCGAAAACAACTATTCCTTACATTTATCGACAAATTTTGAAAACACGCCCAAGTTTATAGAATTATCTTATAGATCCTGAACAGAGTTCAAGTCAAAAATACAATAATTCATTAGTACTCAAGGTAAAATGACTAAAATAATAACAGATAACGAATTAGGATTTAAAGCCATTCCAATAAGAGTTTTTAGACAACGCAGGGATTCAAGTACACTTTACATCTAACAGTAACCACACATCTAACGCGGACATAGGAAGATTACATAACACTATAAACGAACACATACGACTACTAAAACACGATGACAGAAATAACACAGACACGGTACAGGAAAAAATTCTTCGCTTAATTAATTTTTATAATAACACTATTCACAGTACAACTTACCTTAGACTGATTGATTTTCTTAATGGGAAAATTATATATATATAAACTGGGCATTTCAGCCCTTGAAAGGACTTTGACAGAACTTCTTATGATCAAATTGTGTTGTGCGTGTTATTAAATGTTTGAACACAATTGATCTAGAACTCGACCTACTAATTTTATGCCGACTCCGAACGGCTAATTTGTATGTTCTCAAGAAGCTTTACATGACATTATTTATTCTCTGAGGTTTGCCATTGTCTGCAAAGAGGGGACGACCGAACCGAAAAATTAATTCAATTGAAAAAACTTTCTGTGTCAAATGGAATTGAACCAAATTTCTCTGGCGTATGGGTCACGCACTCTACCCACTACGCCACTGCCGCCACTGAGAAAATTACATTCGACAAATTTCCTGAAATTGAAAGTAAATTTCAACAAAAGAGAGAACATATAACAGAAAAACTTAAAGACAGAGTGGATCAAGTTATAGAACCTGGCCCTAATTGCATAAAAGAAATAAGAGGAAGTAAAAACCACTCAAAGTACAGGTTAATTTTTACGAACAAGGTAGATAGTATACGTGGCGTCCGTGGTGTAGTTGGTTAAAGTGCGTGGCCGCTATGTCGACGAACCTGGTGACCCGGGTTCGAACCCCAGCAGCGACAGAAAATTATTTGAATTAAAATAATTTTTCCGTACGGCCGCCACCTCTCTGCAGACAATGGCAAACCTCAGATAGTAATCAAAATGCCATGTAAAGCTTCTTAAGAACAAGAACATTCCGTTCGGAGTCGGCGTTAAACCTGTAGGTTCGGTTCTCGGTCAATTGTGTACAAACTTAATAACACGCACAACACAATTGATCATAAGAAGCTAGGTCAAAGTCCTTTGAAGGGCTGAAATGGTCAGTTATTTATTTCCTTTTTTTTTAGTAACCATGTAGAAGACACCAAAACAGGGCTTAAATATTATACAACTCATATAAAACCCAACAAAAAAATTTAAAGATAATGGAAACCCTACAATAAAAGCCAGAAACTCATTTTCTTTTAGAGCCAAAAATGACAGCATATAAGACGACATTAGTAATACTTACTGCAATAACTCTCGTAAAAGGACAACATATAGATATACAAGATTTAACAAATAATAATGGTTACCTAACTATAAAGACCGGAGACCAAAAGCTAATAGAACAATATAAAAATATATTATACCTAGTAAACATGACAAAATACGAAAAAACAACTGACATAATAGATAGAAACTCAGAAACACTTAGATCGTCTTCATTAAACGCACGGACAACATTATAGACAATTAAGAAAAAGTTTTTACTACTAACAGAAGAAATACGTGGACTGATACCACATTCGAAACAAAAACGAGGACTAATAAACTTCGTCAGAAACGGACTTATATTATATTAGGTCATGAGGCATGAGATCATAGATCCAGCCTTTACTGACGTAAGATATTTTTTACCGTTGCACCTGTAGAAAGCACGTTATAGTTCTTTGTATCAAATTCATGGTTTCGCTTCTTAAGGAGCTTTCTCCGTGTCCTAATGATATCTTTAATTTTTATTTATTTTTATCATAAAGTTAAGGTATTAACCTTTACTGGCATCTTATTACTTTTATCATAAGATCTATACTCATTGATTTACAATTTCATGCAACGGCGATGAATTTTAGAAAAATACATTTTTCAACTTTTTTTAAATCCGCGAGGTAAAACGTAACGTCACGTCAAAAATAACAACGAAAGCACACATAAAACATGTTACATAAACATTTACACTAATTAACTAATGCGCACATACTTTTTCAACTATAGACAATATAAGATATTCTGCTATTGCTGGTTAGCTAATATGGATTAATTACTTTCATCAAATTAGCATAGCCATTATTTTTTCGTAGCCGTGGTACCATCGCACATACAAAAAAGGCACAAAAATAAATCTAGATAAGTGCAACGTTTTATCAAAACTACAACTTTTCTAATGTGAGCTTAGCAACACTGCTAAAAAAAGCCTTTTATCAGCTACTTGATAAGAGATGGCAGCACCGTTGCTACTGTTTGGCAGCACTGAGCCTTAGCAGAAAAGAGCAACAGAATTTGTCTCATTTACTCTTTCATGTTTTCGTATAAAGACGAAGTCTTACTTACCTCGCAAGGGTACTACGCGATCGACACAGATTCATATTTATTTAAATATGTTCATGTTTACATATTTATTTATTTTAAACATTTTACTGCAGTAGATTCTATCAAAAAGGAAATAGATTCTGTCTATTTTAAAATTGGCATTGTTGTTGCTTCATTATCTCATTTTTTCCGATCATGCCTATAAGCAAAGCGTAATCAAAAACAGCTTTTTACAGCAACGCAATGAAAAAGAAAGGAAAAGATTTGTACCGCTTAGTGCCGCGTCAATGAATAATTTTTGATTAATTTTTTAGATGGTATTTAATATTAAATTTTAATAACTTTTAAGGGTAAGTTTTAAAAAATAAGGAATGCAATAGACTAATTAAAGAATGATGCTTTGAATCAGTGAAAGAATTATGGAAATCGGTTCAGTAGTTCTTAAGTTTACCTCACTTGAAGATACGTATTAAGCCTTGAATATAATAGTATAGATAAAGATATAGATATAAATTATATAATATTATATTATATTATATATTATATATTATATTATATATATTATATGATATTATAATATATTATATTACACTATATTATATTATATTTTATTATATTATATTATATTATATTATATTATATTATATTGTATTATATTATAATATATTATATTATATTATATTATATTATATTATATGTTATTATTTATTATATTATATTATAATTTTATTATATTATATTATAGTATATTATATTATATTATATTATATTATATTATTTTATATTATATGATATTATATTATATTATATTATATTATATTATATTATATGTTATTATATGTTATTATGTTATATATTATATTAAAAAAAAAAAATAAATAAATAACTGGCCATTTTAGCCCTTGAAAGGACTTTGACTTAGCTTCTTATGATCAATTGTGTTGTGCGTGTTATTAAGTTTGTACACAATTGACCGAGAACCGGACCTACATGCTTAACGCCGACTCCGAACGGCGATGAACGGAATGTTCTCGTTCTCAAGAAGCTTTACATGGCATTTTGATTACTCTCTGAGGTTTGCCATTGTCTGCAGAGAGGTGGCGGCCGTACGGATAAATTATTTTAATTCAAATTTTTTTCTGTTGCTGCTGGGGTTCGAACCTGGGTTTCCAGGTTCTTTGACATAGCGGCCACGCACTTTAACCAAGTACGCCACGGACGCCACAATATATTTATATATACATATTATAGTATATTATAGTATATTATAGTATATTATATTATATTATATTATTATGTATTATATATTATATTTTATGATATTATAATATATTATATTAAACTATATTAAATTATATTATATTATATTTTAATATATTATAATATATTATATTATATTATATTATATTATATTATATTATATTATATTATATTGTATTATATTATATTATATTATATTATATTATATTATATTATATTAAATTATATTATATTATATTATATTATATTATATTATATTATATTATATTATATTGTATTATATTATATTATATTATATTATATTATATTATTTTATATTATATAATATTATATTATATTTTTTTATATTAGATTGTAATATATTTTATTATATTATATTATTTTATATTATATTATATTATAATATATTATATTATAAAATATTATATTTATTTATTTATTTATTTATTTATTTATTCACCAAGCAAGGTATCCTTAATTTAACTAAAATTTAACTTAAATTACATTACATTATAAAAGGGAAAGGGAGCAAGATTAAGGGCAATGAGGCACGATTTTGGGGATGTTTTAAGACTTGTTAGCCTCTGTTAGCTTTTAATTTTTATTAATTTTTATTTTTATTTTATTTTATTTTAGTTTTTTTTTTTTTTTTTTTTTAAAGAGTGATAACCCACCCCCCATATAGGGGGAAGGGGGTTTTGTAGTGAAGAATGATGGTATTAGGGCAGAAATAGGTACTTGGAAAGATTTTTCTTAAAGGTTAATTTGGACATTGAAGGTAAATAGTACTCGCTGATGTTATTGAATTCCCTACAGCATCTATTTATCGGCTCATTACCTGCGTAGATAGTGTGATGCTGATATTCATTTAAAAGTCTTGTATGCCTTGTTCGCCTTATTGGTTCATTCATATTTTTTTTATTTGATATATATTCGCTGTTAACAACACTGTTAATGACATCGAAGGTAAAACATGAGCTAAGCAATGTTCTTCTTGATGAAAGGGGCATTAGATTAAGAAGGCTAAGCCTATGTTCATAGGGTGGCAAGGTATTGTAATCGAAAGGGTTAAACGTGTCCCTAAGTGCAAAAAGTAAAAATTGTTTTTGGATAAATTCTAGTCTCTCACTGTGTGATTCAAACGAAGGATCCCAAATAAAGCAGCCATATTCAAGAAGAGGACGGACTAATGTACAGTATAATGTCTTAGTGACCCATACATTTTTTAATTCTCTGGCACGTCGCTTTATAAAACCGAGTTACTTACTGGCCCGAGACACAATTTTATCGTAATGTAGATTGAATCGCAACTTATTGTCCAAGACTACTCCAAGATCAACGATATGATTGACTCTATTAATTTCAATACTATTAAGAAAGTTACTGTTGCTTGCTACTTCATTTTTACGGGAGAAGGTTATTACGTAGCATTTATTGACATTTAGATAAAGCTTATTCTGATTGCACCAGTGCTGTAGAGATAACAGTTTCAACTGTAAGTGGATTACATCTGTTTCCGATTTAATAACATGGTACATTTTTAGGTCGTCTGCATACATTAGATGTGGGATATCGCGTAGTTTATCAGATAGGTCTGAGATAAAAATACTAAAGAGGAGTGGACCAAGGTGACTACCTTGTGGTACGCCGGATGTGACCAAAATCTGTTTAGATAAGGTGCCTTGAAACTTTACGAACTGGGACCTGCCATGCAGATAGGACTTCAGCCAGTTGAGCAATGATCCTGAGATACCAAACTTTTCAATTTTGGAAGCCAAAATATCATTATCAACACGGTCAAAGGCTTTACTAAAGTCAGTGTAGACTGCATCTATTTGATGTCCCTTTTCCATTTTATTTAAAACATCAGAGATCATACACTAAGGGAAAAAATATTAAATTTATCCAAAAACTTTTTTAATTTATCCAAAAAGCGAGTCATTTTTGCACCAATAACGCATTTGCATAAATCGACTACGTTAATATTTAAAATTCATTTAAAAACTTTTTTAATTAAATAAAATATTAAAATATTTAAACAGAAATAATAAAAAATATATTAAAATTATGCACGAATTTTTTAAATATCTTTTAAAAATTTACTATTTGAAAATAAAACTATCACATCTAAAGGAAATTTATATAAAAAATATTGAAATTAAAAAGCAATATATTCAAATATTTCTCACAAGCTGCGTCCATTAATGCCATTAGCATGGTTACTTTATTTTCTTTTTTCGTTCCTTAATATTATATTATTTTTGACAGTCGGTGCAATATTATGACACCATATGTCAAAAATAGTATAAAACTAAAGAACGAAAAAAGAAAATAAAGTAACCATGCTAATGGCAATAATAAAGCAAACTAATAAAGCAAAATATGCAGGCAAATGACAATCGGTATGACACATTCGTGGGAAAATGTCGAGTTGTCACTCCACCCTACATATAATTGCATTATTTCAGCACGCAATCGCTGATACGTAAGGCCAAATATCCCTGTTGTACAACTCTTGCAACAAAAACGAAATGAGAATTATAAGAACTAAGGTTGCAACTGCAAGAGAACAGAGTGCGATGCTGTTGCTGCTTGTCGGAATATGTGTGAACGTGTGCCATGCTGTTGCTGTTTGCTTGTATGGAATATGTGTGTACGTGTGTGGTATAAATAAAATTCAAATACGGAAAAAAAAACGAGTTGTAGGGAAAATATTTGATTTATCCACGTAAATATTTAAATAAAATTGATACTCAGGCGTGGATAATGTTAATATGCATTATTTCCCTTAGTGTAGTTATAAGATTTGTGGTAGTTGATCTTCCTTTACGGAAACCATGTTGCTGTTCATTGAGTAGAGGATTTATAATACTTGTAAGTTTTTCACATATAATTTTTTCGAACAGTTTTGGGATAGCCGATAATATAGCAATACCCCTATAATTTTCAACCGATCTTTTGTCGCCATTTTTATATATCGGTGTGAGGTGTGATGTTTTCCAATAAGATGGAAAAGCTCCATGGGACAGAGATTTATTGAATATTATACATAAAGGTATGGTCAGTGAGTCTAAACATTGGACTAGAAAGCATGGGGGTATAAGGTCAGGGCCTGGTCCTTTATTTGGATCAAGTTCCTTAATTGCTTTGGATATGACTAGTAAGTTGAATATGACTAATTTTAGGTGGTATATTTGAATAGAGAGGGGTATTGTTAGTGTTGTTTATTGGTACACAGAAAAACTCTTTAAAATGGTCTGCGTATAGATTGCAAATCTCTTGTGTATTCGAAGAAACAACGTTACCTTTAAACATGGATGTAGGATATCCGTCAGACTTACGCTTAACGTTAACGTAGTCAAAAAATTTTTTGGGTTCTTCAACAATTCTTTCACCAATAAGGTTGATATAAAATTGGTAAGCTTATTTTGACTTAATAGAGAAAATTTTAGCAGTTTTCATGATTTTGTATAACTTATTTCTTTGATTTCTTAGGTGTCTGAGATTCTGATCTAGCCATGGTTTCGATAGTTTATTTTTTTTTCATTATTTTTGGGACATGTCTATCAATAATTGTAAATACACGTTGATAGAGGAGTGAAACTGCATTTTCGAGACCCGACGCTGATAAATCACTCCAGTTGAAAATATTAAGACCGATTTTTATGCTATCGTAATTAGCATTGAGAAAATCATATACAATTGAGTTATTAAATGAGTGGGTAAATATTACATTTTCGGTGAACAGTTCTATAGTTACGGCTGTGTGGTGCATACTGTTAGAGAATAAGTGTTCAGCTTCGCTAGTTGGAACAACGTTTATTTCATAATAGGCAATAGTGAAAATTAAGTCTAGCCATCTGCCATTCTGGTTTGGTCTGGTCCTATTTACTTGCTGTAAGTCGTTGCCATATAAGGTACTAATTAAAGTAAAATCAATCGAGTTAGAGAGGTCTACCGGGAGAAGATAGTTTTCATTTTCATCAATGACAAAGGAAATATTTGGGCGGTTAAAATCACCAAAGATAACAAGTGTGTCTTCTTCATTCATGGACGCGGTTATTGATGAAATGGTCTCACATAATCATTGTATGTAGATTCGATAGAATTGGGAGGAATATAGACAACACCCATATAAATATATTGATTATTAAGTGAACAGACTCTGATTATTTGGTGTTCATAAAGTTTGTGAGAGGTGGTTGCAACAATTTGACTTGAAAGGGAGAATATATTGTATTATATTATATTATATTATATTATATAATATTACATTATATTCTATTTTATTATATAATATTATTTTATAATATTTTATATTATATTATATTAAATTATATTATATTATGTTATATTTTATTAAATTATATTGTATTATATTATATTATATTATATTATATTATATTATATTATATTATATTATATTATATTATATTATATTATATTATATTATATTATACTATATTATATTATATTATATTATATTTTATTATATTATATTATATTATATTATATTATATTATATTATATTATATTATATTTTAATATATTATATTATATTATTTTAACCGATTTTGGTCATCTTTAGCTCATTGGCGAGAAAATAAGACGAGCAACATAAATTTTTGTTCTAAAAGTCATTGGGGTCGAGAACCCCGTTCTAGCATTAACTTTTACAACATTAATTAAAGAAAAAAAAAATCAAATCAAATAAAGTGTTTTGTTTGAGCCGTTGCTCAAAACCTCGAAGGCCTTCAATTTAATTTTAATTTAAATTTTTTATCTTTTAAGTAAAACTCAGAACTTTTTTAGTGGCTAAGCTTTTGCTAAGAAACTCACTTTAATTTTTTTATTAAGCTACTTTTCACATATAAAAAAGTAGGGTAAGTTATATATATATTTTCTCCTGGGTAAGTGCTAGAACTGGACGATTGAACCCAAGTACCTTTAGGGCAAAAAAGTTGGACTACTCGAAATAAAAACATCGATATATCATTCTCTAATGGCGTTTTCTTTTCTCTTCAAAAAATTCTTCCCTCTGAGAGTGCTGAATATTTTATATTTTGACCTGAACTAAAAAAAAATGTTGAACTGTTGTTAGTCGAGAAAAGATCAATGATGTTGTGTTGGCTGTACTGTTGCTTACTTTTGAGAACAATTCTTATATTCAGTTGGTAGCATTTGAGGGCAGAATTTAAAATTGTCGATCTTGAGAGTGCAAAAAGTATTCTTTGATGTCAACATTTTTGAGGAAAGAACACGATTTCAGTTACAGGACAGAATTTTTTCGAGAAAAAACACATAAAAGGCAGAATTCTCAACGAGGGTAGAAAAATGCAGAATTTTTTTTTAAAAGAAAACGCCATTTGATAGGACTGTAAGTTCCGAAAATAAACTTAAATGCTCGATCCCTACGTTCGGTAAAAAAATTTTTTTTTCGAAATTTTCTGACAAAAATGTTTCAGATTAGATGGTGTGCAGCGTGCTTTTTTTTTGACGCGGTCTAATAATATAAAAATTCGTTCATATAAAAATTCTTATTAAAACTAAAGAACTGTTAATTCGTTCCATAGTAACTTTTATATTTTTCAATTTTCTAGATGTATGTTGCTCATCATATCTTCTTTCCAATGAGCTAAAGATGATCAAAATCGGTTGAGTTTTGTCAAAATAAGAGCACTTTGTATGATTGTAAACATATACATGGGAATCACTGTTTGATGACAAAAAAACGATAAAATTGCCACTATTTATCGAATTCTCAACCGTTATTGATGTTTTTAAATTCAATGAAAAGGTATTTTTACGTGCAATAAATTTTTGTGAAAAAAATATGTCATTCATGTAGCATTACATCATTAAAATTCATAGAAACAGTAATTTTATTTATGAAATTATTTTGTATTTTATGGTGTTTCTTTTTATGCAGCATGGAACTTTGAAAACGAATTACAAAAAAATTGTGACGACATTGAGAGGTGCGATGGACTCACAACATGCCCCTTTTTAAGAATTTCTATAAAGTTTGGTTGTGCTTTTTTGTCGATTTCGTCGCACTGTGTATTATATCATACTTTGTATAGTAAGAAATCGTGGAATATTTTATTATAATATACTTTTTTACATAATATGTAATTATATAATTCTATATTTATACTAAATTATTTATAATACAGCCCTAGTCACAATTTTTACACATACAGAGAAAATAGCTTAAAGAAAGAGCTCACTTCATTGTTGTTTAAATAATTTGGAAAGAAATTTTTTGGTTGTTGTATTCTTGGTAGTATGCAAAGTAAAGAAAACATGTTTTAGAAAACCTAAAGGAAAATATCATAAAAAAAAATTAGCAAAGTATAACTATTCTCTGGCCTATACAGTTTTGGCTCATTGTTTTGTGGACTGATGAGTCTTCCTTCCAATTTGAAGAGTCTTTTGGAAAAAAATGCATGCATATTCCTCAAAGCCCAAAAAGTAAGGAAGTTCAGCCCTTAAGTTTGTAAATAATTGTGTTTAATGACTTAAATAAAGAGTGTGTAAGTACTTATGACTCCCGAGATTGTTTATCATTTAATAGGTTTGCTTAAATTTGAATGAATTTTTGTTTACTTTTACATACTGCAGAGAATGCAACAACAAAAAATATTTCTGAAAATTATTCCCAACAACAATAAAGTGAGCTCTTTCTTTAAAACCTTTTAAAGTATTACCGATGTTTAAATATTTTTGACTAGGGCTGTATATTGTATTATATTGAATTATATCATAATATTTTCTGTGTATTTAGATTGTGGGACATTTCATGTAAAGCGGACAACGAAATAAAAGTAAACTTCTGAAATTCGTTCATATTGGGCATATTTGTACTTCTAGGGGATATGAACGTGATCACATAATATTTTTTTGATTTGAGGTCTAGCTGTTAAGATATGGGATTTCATGGAATTCACCAGATTGTCGGAAGGGTTTTTTTGAAATTTTATTTTCATATTGAAGATAATTATTATAAAATAAGAAATGTAATTTTTTTATAGGAAATTTAATGTTCTTTTGGATTTTTCAATCAATTTTGAAATTTAAATTTTTTTCCAGTTTTAAACCTGAAGTAAGTATATCAAATATTTTATTCAACAACTTCGACCATTTTGATTTCAATTTTTTCAACGGCAAAATAAAGTTTAATAATTATTAATTTTATCATAAAAATTGCAGAATGGGATCTAAATAAGTTTAAGAGATAAATCAATTAGAGTACGTATATATCGCTCTGAGCGTGATACCTGTCGGTTCATAAGGCCTATTGGTGATATAAAAACTAATTAAAACGTTGGTAACATTTAAATAATATTAATTATGTATTACTAGCCTTTTCCCGGCGCGCGTTGCTGCACCCTGCAACTATATGGGAACATAATAGGTGTATTCAAAACGTTTCTTAAACTCATAGTTTGAAACCACTGTCATTTTCCACTGACCGTTACAGTTTTCCAGTAGCAGGAGATCACCAAATAGTAACTCCATTTTGAGTTTGTATGTAAGTATTGCTACTTTTACTTTCAAAGCTATTCGATAATACAAATTGTATGGGCGAAGCCACACCCCCTTATATAATGCCCATCCCAGTTTTCTAGTAGATGGACATTACCCAGTTTTAGAACAGTTGCTGACAGTGAGCATACAAACTAAATTACCAAAATGTAGCCAAATCGACGAAAACCTTAGGAAATATAGCATTTTTATTGATTTGTGGGCGGTAAAACGGGGTGTGACAGAAATTTAAGCCATCTTGTACTTGAAAAAATGTACTGCCAAAATTTCAGCTCTATCGGCTCAGTAATTTTGAAGTTTCCAGCCATCACACAGACAGCGTTTTGCTTTTTGTATATATATTTTGGATAAAGATTATTGAATATAACTTTTGATTGGAAAGAGATACTAAGATAATTTTTTCTACTTAATGAATTTTTTAGCTTGTAAATTTTTTTCAAAAATATAAAAACATAATATTGAAAAAAAAATTTTGTTCGAAAAATCAAGGGGCATTGCTTTTTGAATGACGAAAATGGTTTTTAATTTTTGCATAAAATTGAAACAATTTTGCCTATAAATGTTATAGTTTTTATGTGAAGTTGAAAATTTTCGAATTTGAATTTAAATTATTTTTACAACAAAAACAATTTTTTAGCCTTTTTTTGAGGAAAACTCCAATATTTCAGACCTTTTTTGAAAAAAATATATAAAATATATATACTCAATAAACGATATTCTTGCAATAAGATTTTCATAGTACTTTGATGAAGCTTTAAGACAAAAAAAAAATTTAACAAAATGTTTAAAAAAGCAGTGAAGATATTTGAATCGAAAGTCACAAAATCAAATTTCTGGTTGTTTTTTCTCATTTTTGAGCACGATGTTGCATTTAAATGTAATGTTGTAGTAAAATTTTTCATAGTTTTCAAGATATGTTCATGTTTTTGATGTCAAAATGACAGAAATTTTGTAATTTTATTAAATTGAAGAAGTATTTTATATATGTAAATATTTGAATACACCCTAAGAAAACAACTAAAAATATGCGATTTTTTAATAAATTTGTACTACAGCGCCATCTGGTGTCCAAGGTGGATCAAAGAAGATGGTGCTGAAAAAGTTATCGTATCTGAACACCCGTATGTACCAATTTTCATTCTAATCGCATAAGCGGTTTGTGAGTTTTAGTCAGTTTTGTACAAAATTTGTACTACAGCGCCCTCTGGTGTTCAAGGTGGATACAAATTGATAGCCCACAAACACGCATCGTATCAAAAAACTCCTATACACAAATTTTCATGCCAATCGGATCAATAGTTTAGGAGTCTTTTGCATAGTTACACACAAAAACTCTTTTTTTATATATATAGATATCAAAAAAGTGGGCGTAAAAGTGGGCATGGTCAATTTACTTTAGTAAAAACTTAAAATGAATTACTACGAACATTTAAAAAATAAATTAGCCAAATCGGTGTAGCCGTTTTGCAATTTTAGATAAAACAAAAAGTGGGCGTAAAAGTGGGCGTGGTCAATTTTTCTTTCTGTAAAAACCTAAGTTGGACAAACATTTAAAAACAAAAATTATCCAAATCGGTCCAGCCGTTCTCAACTGATGCAATTACCAACGAACGACATTTGATTTTTATTTATAAAGATTTTCTTGCCTATTTGTGTCATTATAACATTATTTTTATACCCCCACGTTTAAAAAACGTAAAAGGGGTATATTAATTTTGTCACTCCATTTGTAACGCCCATAAGGAGGCGTGATAGGTATAAAAAATGTATATATTCTTGATCAGCATCACCACCCGGGTCGATTTAGCCATGTCCGCCTATCTGTCCGTCTGTCTGTCTGTATGTACGTCTGTTTGTCTTTCCATCTGTCTGTCTGTGATCACGATTACAGCTGTAATTTTCGAGCTATCATCCCGTAATTCGGTATTTAAGCTTGTATCTAAAAAATCAACATCAAGTTCGAAAATGAGCCATTCAGATGAAAACCAAGACTACCTTCCATACAAAGTGACTTTAGCAAAAAGGTAAAATTGCTTTAAATTCCACTAAAATTAATATATGGACTTGAAATTTTACAAATAAGCTTCAATATGCACTCTGAGTATGAAATTCAACGAAATCGAGTAAAAACTACGCCTACCTCCCATACAAAGTGATTTTCACAAAAAAACCAAACAAAAATTAAATATTTTTCTTCTGATACAATATTGTTTTATTTAGTTATAAATTTATCATTAAGAATATATAGGTATCAAATGTAAAACTAGTCCAGAGTATGTATTTCTTTATGCATAAATAGGTGACCTCACATCAAGTTTACCTTGTAGGTTTGTCGTGTTTTGCACAAGCCAGCCAACTTTACCAAGTACCCAATATGACATGTATTTACTCTTATCGACTTATCTCTTAAACTAATTTAGATCCCATTCTGCAATTTTTATGATAAAATTAATAAATATTCAACTTTATTTTGCCGATAAAAAAATTGAAATCAAAATGGTCGAAGTTGTTGAAAAAATATTTGAAATACTTATTTCCGATTTAAAACTGGGAAAAAAAAAAATTAAAATTTCAAAACTGATTACAGAATCAAAAAGAACAGCAAATTTTCTATAAAAAAAACACATTCTTTATTTTAAAATAATTATCTTCAATATGAAAAAAAACTTCAAAAAAACCCTTCCGTCATTCTGGTTAATTCTATAAAATCCCATATCTTAACAGCTAGACCTCAAATCAAAAAAATATTATGTGAACACGTTCATATCCCTTTGAAGTACAAATATGCCCAATATGAACGAATATTCTTCATATGAAATGCCATATGAAATGCCCTTTATATTATTTTATATTTTATTATATTATATAATATTTCATATGATAGTATATTATATAATATTTTATAAAATATTATAAAATAGTTCATATTATATTTTATTATCATACATTTTATTATTTTATAATCAATTACAGTATATTAATAATATAGTGTTTCTTTTCTGAGAGCCGGGGAAAAATTAACATTTTAGTCCGGGAAATTTTGTCCGAGATTTCCGGGACTCCCGGGAAATCTAAGAAAAGACAATGTATTTATTAAGTTTTAATTTTGCTCTGGCAATTCATTACAAGGTTATCAACACTACCAATAGTTTTCTAGCAATAAGATTAAATCGAACAGAATTTTTGAAAATGTGTTTCACAACACTGTTAACTGTCAAATCAGCTGATGTGCTAATTAATAATTTTCTTATTGGCTAAATTCATCTATACAAATTTTGTAAACGGACAAAAAAAGCAAGTAATCGTTAAACTTTAATTATTCGAATTATATAATGAGATCGTTGAAGATTTAGTATGGAGAGATCGTCATGAGTTTGGCGCTACTTCAAAAAACAAAATGAAAATGCACAATGTACGCGATGCCCAACAATACTAATGTGCAAAGCCCAAAGCACCAGCGGTCTTCTCAGACATTTTTTCTCAGACACAAGTTGCAAAACCTTCACAATCAACAACTGCTGAGGAATTAGAATGATCTTTACAATAAACCAACAAGTGATTGTACTTTCATCCACAAAAATTTTATCGCTCCAAAAATTTCTGTCGGGCCAAAAGCTGCATGAAGCCGTTGCAAGAATGGCAACAGAATGAAATATCTTGATGGAATATCAATTACAGCTATAACTCGCAGTAAGTTTCGTGGAGCCATGAAGAGGCAAGGCAGACATTGGAGGTCTATTAAAATATAATTATAGATTCACTTCAATAGTAGACGAGTGGAAAAGCTTGCAAAATAACTATTTTTGAACGTGTGTTTATATGGCCCTGATTGTAAAGTCTCCAATCTGGGCCCTGTGCGTATACATGGTAAATGTGGTTCTTTGGAAACGCGAAAATTAATTGAAAGTCTTCTAGAAGATTTTGGTATTAATTTTTAACACGATATTGTTGCAACTGTGTCAGACGGGCTAAATGTCATGAAAAAGTTTTTACGTGAAAGCCATATTGAAGTTTTATTTTGTATTAATCACTGAATTAAACTCGCAGTTTTATATATGCTATACGAAAAATAAGTACCTAGACAATCAACTGAATGAGATGAATGAGGATGAGAGTGCATCTTTCATCAGTGTTTGTGACGATGACGAATATGATGATTTGGAAATTGAAACGAACCAATCTTTAAGTTTTGTTCATAATGTGTACTATAATATAGTTTTATGTGAAACTCGAAATGCAATTATCGAAATGCAATAAATGGGATCTTGGAATAGAAGTAAACTTAGCATTAGACGTTAAAACACGGTTTAATCCGATGGTTATAATAATTGAAAAATTCTTAAAGTGCATCAAGAATGTTGTGATTGATTTTGATGCGGCGCACAGTGATGCGATTCATACAAATTAGACGGAACAAATTATTTTTTTATAGTTTTCGATATTTAAGGTGTAGGAAAGTACAAAAAAAGACCGGTGTGAAGTTACCATCGTTTTCGCCCCATCCGGCGAATATTAGATATCCTAGCTCTGTTATCACATATGTTAATAGCAGAATACTGCTAAATGTAAAAAGCTCAAAAATTTATAAGCGAATTGAAAAAAAGCTTTCAACCATTCGATCGCATTTTTAGTTAGCTGAAATGGCTACTACTAGAGGGCATTGCCTAAAAGCTTATTCAGCTAGTCAAAAAATTTATTTTATTATAAAAAACTATGACAGCGATGATAAAAAAAAATAATTTCCGTTAAATATTTTTCCGTTGAACGTTTCCGCTCTTCGGAGTTGAGATCAAAAAGGTTGCCATATATTCAATGATGATATGTTCGAATATATTTATGTAACCCAAATTGAACATAGTACGATGTACAATTAAACTCCCATTTTTAATGAAGTGTGTAAAGTGTAACTTTCCTTATTTTCTTATATCGAAAAAAAAACTACATGAATTGTCATTGCATTTAAAAGGTGGTGTTAAGGCAGGGGTGAAATAGTGTCACAACGTTCCAGAAAATATTTTCATAGTTTTTTTTAGACCAATAGTTTTTATTATAAAATACAGCGAGCATTGTACAAGGGGGCGTGGCAGCTCGAATTTGCAATATGGAATAACTTTAAAATTATAGGTCGCACAATATTGGAATTAGGTGTTCGGCCTCGATTTACATGTGCCGTTCCACTGGTAAAATCTTATGGGCGTTGGACAAAGGGCGTGGCACTTTTTCGGCTGCCCAAATTGTTGGTATAACTTTCGAACTATTAGTCATACATCAATGAAACTCGGTAAGAATGTACTATTTAGTCTTGTCCTTTGACTGGAAAAATTGAGTGAGCATTGGATAAGGGGGCATGGCAACGCCCATAAAAGTCAAACTTATGGTATCAAATAGCTTTGGAACTAAATGCCGCATAATAATGAAACTCGGTATGGAGTTGCCACATGATAATGTCCATCTACTAGAAAACCGAGACGGGCATTGTGCAAGGGGGTGTAGCTCCGCCCATTCATTTACAATTTTTGATATCGAATAGTCTATGAAAGTAAATCACAAAACGTTGAAATTTAGAATAGAGTTACTATTTGGTGATGCATTTCTACTATAAAACTTGGTCAGGCATTGGTCAAGGGGGTGTGGCTCTGCCCATACATGCCAAAGTTATGATATCGAATAGCTATGGAAATTAAAGTCGCATAACATTCAAACTCACAATGGAGTTCCACTTGGTGATATCCTTCTACTAGAAAACTGGGACAAACATTAATCAAGGGGTGTGTCTCCACCCATGCAAGCCATAGTTTTGATATCGAAGCTTTTCATGTGTTTGTGCTGCGAGAGCCTCAATAAACTGCATGTTGCTCTCTACTGTACCGAAGTACATTCTAATATGTTCAAATTAGTTTTTATGTGGTGAATTAATCTAACGCAGTTTTGTTAAAATGGGATTCACTGACCACCTTTAGCATGTTGAGGATTTTTTTGATGAGAATGAGAATCAATCCGACTTGATGTATGTGTGTATGTACGTATGTTCGTATGTTTATTTGTTTCGCTGCATGCAACTTTTCTACACATGTTTGACGGTGGTTTTCCTGTTATTTGTGAATGAACAAAAGGAGCAAACGGCTGATTTTTTACTTTCTAGAATTGACTTTGTGTGATTCCATAAGTTTGTTTAGAAATAAACAAG
Organism: Pherbina coryleti; assembly: GCA_943735915.1. Lineage (NCBI taxonomy): Eukaryota > Metazoa > Arthropoda > Insecta > Diptera > Sciomyzidae > Pherbina > Pherbina coryleti. The sequence goes on from OX030950.1 coordinate 99,039,985, forward strand.
AGAACTAGGACGGGCATAGGAAAAGGTGTTATGG
>OX030950.1:101577518-101685018 GCA_943735915.1 Pherbina coryleti
CAAAATGAACATCAACATCAACATCATCAACATCAACATCATCAACATCATCAACATCAACATCAACAGCAACAGCAACACCAACATCAACATCAACATCAACAGCAACAGCAACAGCAACATCAACATCAACATCAATATCAACATCAACATCAACATCAACATCAACATCAACATCAACATCAACATCAACATCAACATCAACATCAACATCAACATCAACATCAACATCAACATCAACATCAATATCAATATCAACATCAACATCAACATCAACACCAACATCAACATCAACATCAACATCAACATCAACCTCAACATCAACCTCAACATCAACATCAACATCAACATCAATATCAATATCAACATCAACATCAACATCAACATCAACACCAACATCAACATCAACATCAACATCAATATCAACATCATCATCAACATCAACATCAACATCAACATCAACATCAACCTCAACATCAACATCAACATCAACATCAACATCAATATCAATATCAATATCAATACCAACATCAACATCAACATCAACATCAACATCAACATCAACATCGACCTCAACATCAACATCAACATCAACATCAACATCAATATCAATATCAACATCAACATCAACATCAACATCAACATCAACATCAACATCAACATTAACATCAACATCAACATCAAAATCAACATCAACATCAATATCAATATCAACATCAACATCAACATCAACATCAACATCAACATCAACATCAACACCAACATCAACATCAACATCAACATCAACATCAACATCAACATCAACATCAAATTCAACATCAACAACACCAACACCAACAACAACAACAACAACAACAACAACAACAACAACAACAACAACAACAACAACAACAACAACAACAACAACAACAACGACAACATCAACATCATCAACATCAACATCAACATCAACATCAATATCAATATCAACATCAACATCAACATCAACATCAACATTAACATCAACATCAACATCAATATCAATATCAACATCAACATCAACATCAACATCAACATCAACACCAACATCAACATCAACATCAACATCAACATCAACATCAACATCAACCTCAACATCAACATCAACATCAACAACAACAACAACAACAACAACAACAACAACAACAACAACAACAACAACAACAACAACAACAACAACAACAACAACGACAACAACATCAACATCAACATCATCAACATCATTAACATCATCAACATCAACATCAACATCAACATCAACATCAACATCAACATCAACATCAACATCATCAACATCAACATCAACATCAACATCATCAACATCATTAACATCATCAACATCATCAACATCAACATCAACATCAACATCAACAACATCAACATCAACATCAACATCAACATCAACCTCAACATCAACATCAACATCAACATCAACATCAACATCAATATCAACATCAACATGAACATCAACACCAACATCAACATCAACATCAACATCAACATCAACATCAACCTCAACATCAACATCAACATCAACATCAACATCAACATCAACATCAACATCAACATCAACATCAATATCAATATCAATATCAACATCAACATCAACATCAACATCAACATCAACATCAACATCAACATCAACATCAACATCAACATCAACATCAACATCAACATCAACATCAACATCAACATCAACATCAACATAATGAACATCAACATCAACATCATCATTATCATCAACATCAACATCAACAGCAACAGCAACAGCAACATCAACATCAACATCAACATCAACATCAACATCAAAATCAAAATCAACATCAACATCAACATCAACATCAACATAATCAACATCAACATCAACATCAACATCAACATCAACATCAACATCAACATCAACATCAACATCATCAACATCAACATCAACATCAACATCAACATCAACATCAACATCAACAAAATGAACATCAACATCAACATCAACATCATCAACATCATCAACATCAACATCAACAGCAACAGCAACACCAACATCAACATCAACATCAACAGCAACAGCAACAGCAACATCAACATCAACATCAATATCAACATCAACATCAACATCAACATCAACATCAACATCAACATCAACATCAACATCAACATCAACATCAACATCAACATCAACATCAACATCAACATCAACATCAATATCAATATCAACATCAACATCAACATCAACACCAACATCAACATCAACATCAACATCAACATCAACCTCAACATCAACCTCAACATCAACATCAACATCAACATCAATATCAATATCAACATCAACATCAACATCAACATCAACACCAACATCAACATCAACATCAACATCAATATCAACATCATCATCAACATCAACATCAACATCAACATCAACATCAACCTCAACATCAACATCAACATCAACATCAACATCAATATCAATATCAATATCAATACCAACATCAACATCAACATCAACATCAACATCAACATCAACATCGACCTCAACATCAACATCAACATCAACATCAACATCAATATCAATATCAACATCAACATCAACATCAACATCAACATCAACATCAACATCAACATTAACATCAACATCAACATCAAAATCAACATCAACATCAATATCAATATCAACATCAACATCAACATCAACATCAACATCAACATCAACATCAACACCAACATCAACATCAACATCAACATCAACATCAACATCAACATCAACATCAAATTCAACATCAACAACACCAACACCAACAACAACAACAACAACAACAACAACAACAACAACAACAACAACAACAACAACAACAACAACAACAACAACAACAACGACAACATCAACATCATCAACATCAACATCAACATCAACATCAATATCAATATCAACATCAACATCAACATCAACATCAACATTAACATCAACATCAACATCAATATCAATATCAACATCAACATCAACATCAACATCAACATCAACACCAACATCAACATCAACATCAACATCAACATCAACATCAACATCAACCTCAACATCAACATCAACATCAACAACAACAACAACAACAACAACAACAACAACAACAACAACAACAACAACAACAACAACAACAACAACAACAACAACGACAACAACATCAACATCAACATCATCAACATCATTAACATCATCAACATCAACATCAACATCAACATCAACATCAACATCAACATCAACATCAACATCATCAACATCAACATCAACATCAACATCATCAACATCATTAACATCATCAACATCATCAACATCAACATCAACATCAACATCAACAACATCAACATCAACATCAACATCAACATCAACCTCAACATCAACATCAACATCAACATCAACATCAACATCAATATCAACATCAACATGAACATCAACACCAACATCAACATCAACATCAACATCAACATCAACATCAACCTCAACATCAACATCAACATCAACATCAACATCAACATCAACATCAACATCAACATCAACATCAATATCAATATCAATATCAACATCAACATCAACATCAACATCAACATCAACATCAACATCAACATCAACATCAACATCAACATCAACATCAACATCAACATCAACATCAACATCAACATCAACATCAACATAATGAACATCAACATCAACATCATCATTATCATCAACATCAACATCAACAGCAACAGCAACAGCAACATCAACATCAACATCAACATCAACATCAACATCAAAATCAAAATCAACATCAACATCAACATCAACATCAACATAATCAACATCAACATCAACATCAACATCAACATCAACATCAACATCAACATCAACATCAACATCAACATCAACTTCAACATCAACTTCAACATCAACTTCAACATCAACATAAACAACACCAACATCATCAACATCAACATCAACATCAACATCAACATCAATATCAACATCATCAACATCAACATCAACATCATCAACATCAACATCAACACCAACATCAACATCAACACCAACACCAACACCAACAACAGCATCAACCCCAACCTCAACCTCAACATCAACATCAACATCAACATCAACATTAACATCAACAACAACAACAGCAACAAGAACAACAACCGATGTTGAATGTGAACCACACCTAAACGTCAAGTTTTTTCTGCATTTCATTTGACATTTCTCAATTTCAGACTAACTCAATTTGAACCATGGAAAGATACACAATCGAGCAACGCGTTAAAGTTACTCAGGCTTATTATGAAAATGGGCTTTCAAATCAAAATGAAAATCGGCCCTCAAAATTTAACCACCCTTTTGATATAGATTTATTTTAATTTTTATGTTGAACAAAATAAATTAATTCCTTATAAACTTATAAGGAATATAAACTTAAGAAATACTCTTTTTTCTTTCTTTTATCTGAACATACTGTCTCTTATTTGGTCTCTTTTAACTGATGCGGTTCTAAAATAATTAGAATTTTCTACATTATCATAATGAATAGTAGAAGTGTCATCTTCGTCATTTTGTATATCTGGTGGTTGAGGTACTTTGTAAATTAAACAAATGTTATGCAGAGCACAGCACACATTTAAAATTTTAGATGTTTTCTCTGCATCGAAAACGACTCTTTAAAACACCAAAAACTCGTTCTATTATAGAGCGTACTTTAGAAAAATGTCCGTTAAAAATCGATTCTGCTGTGTGTTCAACGGTATTTCGATATGGCGTCAGGATCTATGGCTCGAGTGGGTATCCAGAGTCACCTTGAAAGATGCGATTATGCTTACAATTAAATAGAAAAAAATGCATGTCGTTTAACTTTTACCTAATATCCATGTTGACTTGTCTCCATTCTCAAAATTTCTTTTCAAAACTTCCCTTACTTGTAAAAGGCTTCCACACATGTGAATCATGCTCAGCTCCTCCAGATCGCGCATTCACATACCGGATTTTCATTTGATGATCACATGTCTACAAATTTCAAGTCAATTTCACATCAATAATAAATTAACAAAATTGGTTCCTTAAAACACTTACCACCATAGCGTTTATACTATGTTTCAATTTCCGGTTAAAGTACAAATGTTTATTTAATCGGGGGCGCACCATCTGGATATGAGTGCCATCCACAACTCCAATTACTCCCGGTATGCCTGATTTTGTATAAAAGAACTTTTTGCAATTTTTTTTTTCATCATCCGTCATGATGAAGTTAATATGGCGTGGGCACAATATGGTCTCTATTGCTAGGCAAACCTCAGAAACGCAGGAAGATATGGTTTGTTGTGCAAGTCCCAAGTGACGATCTTCCCCGATTTTATGTTGATAGCCCCCTTGTGCAAGGAACTTGAGGGTTGCAGCTAGCTTTATTGTTGGTGATACTGCGGAAGACCTTAATGGTGTCTTCAATTCGTTTTTTATGGTGTCAAGAACGTACGCAAGGGCCTGTTTGTTCAGTCGGAAATTTTTCACAAAACTAAGGAACCAGAAACAATAAGCCAATTATGTATTTATGAACTTATGCCATCTACCTTTTATCGCTAAGACTCATAACGTCCGAATGGTCCCGTATGATTTTTCGATGGACTCTTTCTTTTCCATCATCATTTTCAAAAAACCATAACGCTACCGAATCCATTTTCACAAAAATTAATTAATTTGTTGACAAATTTATTTATATTGTTTTTTTTTATGTTGCTTCACACGACTATTCGTAAATTTTTGATGTTTAAGTATCTGGTGATGCAAACCTTCTTTAAATGTTTGAGGAATGCACAGCAAGCAACACTTTATTTAATGCGAAAGAGTTACAGAGTACGATTTTAAATTCGAATCGCATTTGATTTTCGAATCGGATTAATTTTCGCATCGAGTTACAGAGTAACCCCCCTGACTCATTATTTGCTTTATGTGATACGCATTGATATTTTTTAGGCTTAAAATCGATTAGTTTGATGTCTTTATTAATTCCGCCAAAAATAGGATATGATAAGTTTAGGTTATTTTCTTTTTTGGATTCACACTCGTCGACATAAAGCTTGTAACTTTCTTGATACGAGGAAAAATCCGATTCGAAGTATAACTTCTTGCTATCTTTTCGGCAAAAATGGGACTCCATTTTTGGCAACTTCGGTAGCCACTTTTATAGAAAGTTACGCCGTTGTTCATTGTGCTTACCCGTTGCTGATAATCGTTTAGCAGACTTGCGCAAACTTAAAGATTTTACGGTCTTGTATACCGTTCTTACCGCCTCTGGCAATCCAATTTCGAATAATCTTTTCCTTAACTCCAGGTGTTGAATAAAACATTTTGCGGCACACTTGTAATCGCCTTATAATATGTAATATGTAAGTCTGAGATCGTCGAGAGTGTTGGCAGGAATTATTATTTTTTTCAGAAACACTTGTAAGACCTGAAACATACTGCCGCTTTTGCTCCCAGGACATCTCCCAACACAAACAAATAATTTCATTTCGGATGGGCTCATTAAACTCTGAAGAATTTCTCAACGCACTTTTTTTACAAAATGGTGACGAACATGACTCTTATAGTTTCCTAGAAGGTTTTTGGCAAAGTTATTTTTTCCAATATATCACCAATATATTGCTGACCTTCCATTTTTCTTTTTTATTTGCATTTTTTTTCCATTCGGATTTGCTTGCAATTTTTTTCCTACTTGGAACATCATCTGAGTCGAAATTTTCACATGCGCCATTCATGTTATTGAAACTTCTTATAAAAAAAAAACTTTCTGCAACAAAAAACCTACAGTGCACTGTGTCAAATGCAACGTAACACATAAATTAATTTTATATTAAACAATTTTTTTACACACGTTCGTACTTTGTTTGGTTCACACAATATTTCAGAATAAGACAATTTTCAAAAACAACGATTGCTTTATTTCAATAGAGATACGACTTTTTCTTTTCAAAAATTATTTAAAATTGTTAGGGCTTTTTTCTTAATGACTATAGATCCGTTATTTGCAATCATAGCGCATTGATTTTTTATAAGGGAGGTGTATTTGAGAGTGGTCTACAAGAATATATTAAAAACGCAACTTTGAAAAAAAACGAGTTACGCCTTTTCTATATTAAGTCATCGAGATACATTTGACGTCTTGTAGTGATACAAGTGTTGATGAAAGAATAAACCTTGCAGATAAAATTTATGAAGTTACTAATAAACCACAAAATTCAACAATAATTTCGAGCATCAATCAAAATTGAATTGAACAATGTATGCAAAACTTAGCCCAAATTACTGCAACACTTTGTCAAAATTCAAATCAAATTAGCACGGATCTAGAAGATCCAGATCACATGATCGAAACACGATATTCAATGTTGGTATCATAGAAAATTTAATAAAAACGCAATTAAATGTATAAGACCATGTGCTTTTATTAATAAAAATAATGATAACAATTTCAACCAAAATTTAAACTAAATTATTTCTTTATGACTGTGTCATATAATGGAACCCAAATAAAAACCCACTAGCCGCCTTTTCGTTTTAGATAAAAACAATAATTTAAACTTTTTAATTGATACTGGTGCAGTAGTTTCAGTTGTACCATCTTCAAAATTCAAATCATTCAAGAGAAATTCTGACATCAATTTAATAGCTGCAAATCATCAATAGAAACTTTCGGATCAAAACTCTTTAAAATTTACTTAGGTTTTCGTCGTGATTTCGAATTTCCATTCTTATTGACTAGCATTTCCACCCCTATCATTGGAGCTCATTTTTTAGAAAAATTTGGAATAATAGTAGATATGAAAAATAAGCAATTAATTGATATATCTGCCAAATTAAAAGTACATGGAACTTTGAGTTTTTGTGGTATTTATTACCTTAAATTACATCTTAATGAAAATAAATTTTCTAATTTACTCAAGGAATTCCCTTCACTTACCTCTGAACCAGACTACACTAAACCAGTGAAGCACAATACGGTTCATAGGATGGATGAAAATCAATCAAGATGAAAATTGCCAAAGCTGAATTTGAATATCTCGTGAAAGTTAGTGTATAAACCTTCCAACTCTCCTTTTGCGTCTGCCCTTCATTTTGTCCCTAAAAAAGAACAAAATGATTGGCGACCATGTGGAGATTACAGAATGCTCAACTGTATTACCCTACCCGATCATTATCCACTTCCACACATACATGATTTAAGTATCGAACATAAAAACAAGACCATATTTTCGAAAATTGATCTCGTTCGTGCGTACCACCAGATTCCAATGGCTGAAAAAGATGTCCATAAAACTGCAAGAACTACACAATTTGGAATGTTAAAATTTCTACGCAGGCCATTCGGTCTACGAAATAGTGCTCAAACCTTCCAACGCTTCATCAATGAAGTATTTTTTGGTTTAATTGTAAGTGAAAATGAGAGTCAACATTTTGAACATTTTAAAAATAATTTTTACTCGACTACAACAATACGGACTTAATGTAAAACCTTCGAAATGTATATTTGGTGTACCTTCACTAGATTTTCTTAGTAATGAAATTTCTTCCAATGGAATACAGCCCTCTAAAGATAGAGCTAATCTAATTACAAATTTCGAAAGGCCAACTTCCATAAACAAGTTACAAAAATTAATTGGATTAGTTAATTACTACCATCGTTACATTCCGATGTAAGCTGCAGACATCTGTACATCTAAGTTATCTGCACGACATGTTAACATCTGCATCTAAATGTTAATCCAAACAGTTAAATTGGACTGAGAAATCAATCACTGCATTTGAGAAAATTCGATCACTTTTTGGTTAAAATACGCTTCTCACGCATTTTAATAAACATGCAAAATTATCTCCAGCAGTAGATGCATCAAACGTCGCTATTGGAGCTGTTCTACAACAATCCTTAAAAGATAGTTGGGAACCTTTAGCATATTTTTCTCAAAAACTTAGTCCAAAAGAAATAAAACATTCTACTTTCGACAGAGATTTTTTAGGAATCTTTCGCGCTGTCAAACATTGTAGACACTTCTTAGAAGGAAGACAATTTTTTATCTATACAGACCACAAACCTTTCACATTTATCATACAATCCAAAAGAAATTCTAATTCCTATTTTAAATATTAAAATTTGGTGCGACACTTCTAATAAAAATTTTAGACCTGTAGTTCCAATTTCCATGCGAAGAAGCATATTTGACAAAATTCACTCATTATCTCATCCTGGCGTACGAGCCACAAAACGATTGATACAATCAAAATACTTTTGGCCAGATATGCAAAAAGAAATATATAACTGGTCATCAAATTGTATCAATTGTCAAAAATCTAAAATTAATGTGTACACCAGTGGCGTTCCTAGGCTTGGTGACACCCGGGGCGGATACTCATGGTGTCACCCCTATAAAAAATTTCTAAATGCAAAAAGAAACCAATTCGATGAGATTAAGTGTTTTTATTAATATCTTTATGTTTGACGAAAAAAAACAAAAACCATATGACAAACAATAAGAATTTGTAAAAAACAGAACAATAATATTACATTTTCAGGTGTCTACATACTTAGATATGTAGGCATAAGGTAAAAAAGAAAACTTATTAACTTCGCAGTCTTAAAAACTGACGGAACAAAAACATTACATTTTCAGGTACATATTTGTATATGTAGGTAAAGAGTGATTTTTTAAGTGCCTGATAACTTTTTTTTTAAAAAAAACGCATAAAATTTGCAAAATCTCATCGGTTCTTTATTTGAAACGTTACATTGGTCCATGACATTTACTTTTTGAAGATAATTTCATTTAAATGTTGACCGCGGCTGCGTCTTAGGTGGTCCATTCGGAAAGTCCAATTTTGGGCAACTTTTTCGAGCATTTCGGCCGGAATAGCCCGAATTTCTTCGGAAATGTTGTCTTCCAAAGCTGGAATAGTTGCTGACTTATTTCTGTAGACTTTAGACTTGACGTAGCCCCACAAAAAATAGTCTAAAGGCGTCAAATCGCATGATCTTGGTGGCCAACTTACCGGTCCATTTCTTGAGATTAATTGTTCTCCGAAGTTTTCCCTCAAAATGGCCATAGAATCGCGAGATGTGTGGCATGTAGCGCCATCTTGTTGAAACCACATGTCAACCAAGTTCAGTTCTTCCATTTTTGGCAACAAAAAGTTTGTTAGCATCGAACGATAGCGATCACCATTCACCGTAACGTTGCGTCCAACAGCATCTTTGAAAAAATACGGTCCAATGATTCCACCAGCGTACAAACCACACCAAACAGTGCATTTTTCGGGATGCATGGCCAGTTCTTGAACGGCTTCTGGTTGCTCTTCACTCCAAATGCGGCAATTTTGCTTATTTACGTAGCCATTCAACCAGAAATGAGCCTCATCGCTGAACAAAATTTGTCGATAAAACACATTTCGAACCGAACACTGATTTTGGTAATAAAATTCAATGATTTGCAAGCGTTGCTCGTTAGTAAGTCTATTCATGATGAAATGTCAAAGCATACTGAGCATCTTTCTCTTTGACACCATGTCTGAAATCCCACGTGATCTGTCAAATACTAATGCATGAAAATCATAACCTCAAAAAAATCACCCTTTATAAGGTTAAACAAAGAAATCTCATTAATGACGTTGTCTAAAAAACTAACTTTTCTTACTTTAAGAGCTTCAAAATTTGAAATAACGTTATCGAAATCAATATTGGGTCAATTGCAAAAAAAACGTACACAAAGAGGTTTTCATGTTTGGTTTTTAATGATTTTTAAGTTTTCCCGTTGAGTAGTCAAATTAAGTGAAAGTTAATGGAGAATTCGAAGTTGTTTTTAGGCCCTGCAAAAAATCATTTTTTTGTGGTTTTTATACGAATTTTGTATTGAACGTCACACAGCAGATATACGGGAAAAATCACTAAAAATTTTAAAAATGTTGTAAATTAAAGCTTACTGTGATGTTTATTAAGTTATTTAATGAGTTAAATTTCAGTTACAGAAATAATAATTTTTTACCAAAAATCCCTACATATTTTACAATTTTAACGGAAAAAAAATTAAAATATATCTCCAAAAAGACATCAACATAGAAGTTCTTTTCAAAGTAGTAGACTTGCAGCAATAAAAAATAAAAAACTGTTAAATAATAAGCAATTTCAGAAAAAACAACACAGTGACGTTCAATACATTTTGTGACGTTCAATACATTTTGTTGCGCTTAACCAAATAATTTAAATCAAATTGGCAGTTTAACAAAAAGCAGGTTTATTCTTTTTTTAAAAAAAAAGTAAATCTAAAGTATATAATTCAGCTATACATAAACTTTTCATCCAATTTTTTTTTTCTTTATTTTTTTACAAAACATTAAAAAATTCAATAGCTAATTGAATTTGTATTGAAAATTTATTAAGACTTCACGTTTTACAATATAACTTCTAAACCCGTTTAAACCACATCTTCATTTTATATCATAGGAAAGGTATAACCTAACGTAGAAACGTAAAGAAAATTAAAATTATAAGCAAAAAAAAAATTATAGCTCGTGTTGCTGGCATGGTATTGAACTTAAACAAATTAAGAATGAGTCAACTTATTGCAATATTTTCAAAAATTTTGTATTTTTCCTCAAAATAGATGAAATAACTTTTCCAATGATACTATATTACCGGTTTTAGCGGTCATAAGTTGATTGAGCAATGTTGTCTCAAAATAGACCCTATTTTGGCCGCGAACAATAATTCTAAAAATTTATAACTTCAAATTTGGTTTTCAAATCAATAAACCAATGCACAAAAAAATATTTGAGACAAATCGGAGATGGTCAGTGCAACTGATCACTTCAATGTGAAATGGGCGATATCAGTTAGTAAACACAAAAAGAAAAAATGAGGTCAAAGTCATACGTAGGTACCATTATTTTTGCTTTCGTTTATATTCTTCATTTCGTTCCTTATCTAGCTTTATTTTTTCCCGATATCTTCGTGCTCTTTCAGCAGGCGTTAACTTTGCTATTTTACTCTCAGAGGAGGATTTTGTATGCAATTGACCCTATTCCTTGCAAGCTCGTTTTCAATGGATAAAATAGCAAGATCGGAAAGCCTTGCCTGTCCCATGGAAGACCTTAAATAAGTCTTAATTAATTTTAGCTTTGAAAAACTATTTTCGCATGAAGCTACTGATACACAAATTGTTGAAATAATTTCAATGCGACAAAATGGGACACAAATTTTTTAACGTAATGTATATGTACCTTTTTCTTTCTGTTTGAGAAATAAAAAAAAACGAAATGGTGTCACCCCTAAAATGGTGGTACCCGGGGCGGACCGCCCCCCCCCCCCCCCCTAGGAACGCCACTGGTGTACACGAAAACACCCATCCAAAACATCGAAATTCCATCAGGCAGGTTCGAACATATTCACATGGATCTGGTGGGACCATTATCTGTATCAAATGATTTTCGATATATGCTAACGATCATCGATAGACATTAGAGGTGTCCTTATTTTAACAAATCAAAATTTCGTTGAGCGCTGGCCTGATTCTTTTTCCTTTAGGTCTAAAACTAAAATACATAAGATTCTATGGAAATCCGACAACGTCTGATGGACCCGGAAACGATCGCAAGTTCTAATTTAAGGCTATATAGGAAATAAACTTGAGTTTTCAAGTGTTTTTATGTACAAAATGCAAATTTGAATATTTTTTATGGTTAAAATTGATAGTTAATTCTTGTAAATCAGTATTATAACTTGTAAGTCTTCTTTAATGTTGAAATAATTTGACTAAAAGTTGATTAGCGAATATTTCTTAAACATTCTTTTAAAAATAAATTTTCTTTTGAGCTTTTTTAAATATTCTTTACATTTTTCTCATTATTATGTTTTGTTTATAATTTTGTTAATAATTTAATAATCACTTTTCAATGTTTAACACAGAATTATCTTTTATTATTTCCAATACAGGCGAATTTCTCTAAAGCGAATTTGCAGTTATTATCAAGTTTTGTATTTTATTGTTTTTTTTGTTTTATATTGAGTTGAGTAATTAGAAAGTTTAGTTTGAATTCAAAACTTTCCACTTTTCTTTCATAACAAAATCTTTTAAGACATTAATAGAATAAAATACATTGGTCGATATGTTGTTCCTCATCTTTTTCTTCTTAAATTTGTTAAAAACACTTACTTCTTAAAGAATGTTTATAAACTGCTGTGAGGAATTTCGAACTGCTAAGCAATATCTTATTTTTTGTTACGCCTTCACTTCTTCACTTATATTAATAACTTATTTCAAGGAAAAAGCTGCTTCGCTGCGACAATTTTAATTTGATCACTAAACACAAGCAATTGTTGTCGAAATTTTTAGTGATGAGACAATTGTAATTTTCATTGTTTGGGAAATCCCCTACATATGTTTTAGCTTTTTCTCAAGTTTTATTGATTTCGTTGTATATAAGTTCCTTATAAGGAAATTCGACTGTAATAATAGTGAATATATGTATATTAAGTTAGCTACAATGGCACAGCCAAATTTCAAAAATATGTAATTCATCCGGTGCTAAAATAGCAGATGTGGTTTATCAACTAATTCGAAAGGATAATCATTTGACACAACTTCCCCAAATACCGGTATTAATTCGGGAGCTGCAGTCCTTTAAGAAAATAAGATGGCTCACAACCTCATCAACCTACCTTGAAGGCATCATATAGTATATGAGATTATGCTCCGTGCTGTTTTTGAAATTAAGTTTTCGTCAACTTCTGGACCAGAAGTCACTATTTTTGAACGATTTTCAAAATCTTGGCTTGGTTTAAACCAACTATAATTTACAAGTGGAAGTAAGAATGAAATTGTTTTATTAAAAATATATTCAAATGAACGCGAGAACATAATAAAGTTTTGCAAAAATCAATTAACAAAATCACACTATCGCGCACACTATATAAAGTTTGTTGAACTTTCATTGATATTTCTTGGATATGGGCATTTTAAATTTAAAACACCAGGTGGAACAAGTCACGCCCGATGGATGTTCATCAAAGCGATATACTGTCCAAAATTAGTTTTGTTTCGAGACGAGTTTTCACTCACTAAAACTGAAAAAGTGGCTTAAGAGACATTTACATTTTTTTGGTTAATATCTACATACATAAAAGCTTGGTTTGGATGTACATTTGCAATATCAGCTCCGTATCAAGAGCTGACTTTATAAAAAGTACGATAGAGTGTGCAAAAACAGATTCCGCAATTTCAGATTGTGTTATTCAAAAAATGAGTAATCACTTTTGGTATATCATATAGCTGATGAAGCAGCAGCTTTGGAATTTTTTGACTCAACAGTCCAAGTCGGTTCGAATTGTCTGCAGAGTTTATAAAAAAATTATCCGTCCACTTGGGAAATGGAGGGTCAGTTCCAAAACGTCAATTGCAAAGCAACTCTACAAAGTCATGTATTCCTTAATGCAACTGTGTAAACTTTGACGATATCACATGTCCCAAATTGTATCGTGAAAGTTATCGATGCGCAAACAAAAGAAAACTGCGCATCGCTAAGGTTTGTGATGCTTTGGCATTTGATTTGCAACAATGGCCGACATCAAAGAGTAAGAACATTTTTTTTCTATTTTAGAGGTAGTTTGTAACATGGTACAATGAAAACAAGGTAGAAGCATTTTAGAGAGGCAGACTGCCGCAACTGTCAAAACGAAATTGACTGCCCATAGAAAATCTGAAAACGATTATTTTTTTATTTATTTTTTTTTTTTTTTCATTTTCAAATTACTATTGAAAGACAATTTTCGCTATGAGAAAGAGAGCGCAGTCCGAAATGCGTCTACCTCTGTTATTATACCATGGTTTGTAACTTAATTTATTATTAGAAATTATAATTTTAGAGAAAAAAAAAATTGATTTGTACACAAAGTGCTCCAAAACGTCAAACTGTATGCAATGTTTTTTTTACAAAGTTTACGGAATGAAGGGTTGCTTTGCATTGATACGGTAGCTAAACCGCATCATTAAAAAGTATTTTGACGTTTTGGAACTCAGCTGGAATTTAATTTTCTGTCGTGATCTGTTTGTCGTAAATGATGCATCAGAAAGGGGTAACAATTGATGAAGATGAAATGCAATTGGTTCTTCAGGTGGTGGAAGCTTATAAGAAAAAATATCCTTCTGTCAAAAAATCGGTTGTAATAAAATAAAATTTTAAATTTGACAAACCATAACAATTTAAAAAAATCATAAAAACAAGTTGTTTTTCATTAATTTTGGTAGAAAGTATTCTTATTTGGAGAATATAATAAGGTCCGGAGAAAAATTATAAGGTCCGGGTCCGTCCCTCAAAATAAACTGTGGTCTATGTTATGATGATTCACCAAATATTTTGGCTCTAACGATAGCCGTCAGCTAGCTAGAATGGTTCGAAAAAACCTCTAAGAATCGCGTTATGCTTCGATAACTGTTTTGCCATGATATATTTAGTACAAAAAATTGTCACAAATAGTATAATTCAAAGAGTTATAGAGTTCTGCATCAAAAATTTTGGGGAAATTTGCCCTAACACGAAAGATATATACTTTTTGCAATGTTTTTTTATATATTTTTTTTGCAATTTTTATTAAAACATGTATAACTCCTCCATCTTTTGCCTGATTTTCAATCCCGAGGTATCATTAGAAAGGTGCTGACTGCTGCTCTTCATTCTTGTCACTTATTTTCCCTTATATTCCTTTTTTACTCTGTCGCTGCAATCTCCATCTATACGATTTCAATACGTTTACTCTTAAATGTGAACAGATTCTGTCACTCTGGCTAATATCCGACCGCATAAAAAAGGCCCATAAGGGTAAATTATTGAAAAGAATTAAAAGCAGCAATTAGTACCTTTCTAATGATACCTCGGATTTGAAAATCAGGCAAAAGATGGAGGAGTTAATGTCATAAGAGCAATTATGGACTTATCGATACATACATGTGCACAAATGTCTTAATTTACCGTTTAAAAACAGAATTGCACACGAAATGATCAATCGGAATAAAATGAACAGCAAATTCTTATTGATTTTCAGTGTAATGCACCTAAAAATTAAATGCACAATTCGATATTAACGTTTCGATTGATTGTTGATGCGCACGCAATCACAAAGAACATAACCATTCACAATATGCAACTCACTCTATGAAATCACTTTTCGCTGAAAGTTTTTACAAAAAATCGTTTCAAAACAAAATCTATTAAATTAAATTGAATTTCAATAATAGTCGAAAGCTGATAAAAATTTGTTAAAACTTGAAAACCTCTGATAAATCGCAGCAACTCACCTCTATGAAATCACTTTTCGCTGGTAATTTTCACAAAAAATCGTGCAATACAAACAAATATCGGAACCAGTATTTAAAATTATGTTCATTTTTAATGTGACAAAAAAAATGGCTACAAAAAAAAAAGTCATTGATCATCCAGAATGCGTTGTCAAGTAGCTCAATACAAAATGTATGGGAAAATTCATTTTCTTCATATTTTTTGTTTTCAGTGATTTTTCGGGAATTCATCGAAATCGGTCCAGCCGTTCTTGAGTTATAAGCGTAGTAACTAACGCCACTTTGTTTTATATATATAGACTAGCGATACCCGGCGCGCGTTGCTGCACCCGGCAAGTATATTGGAAATAATAAGTAAATTCAAAACTTTTATTAGTCTCTTAGTCTGACACCACGCTCATGTTCCACTGCCCGTTACAGTTTCCCAGTAGCAGAACATCACTTCCAGGTGGCAATTCCATTATGAGTTTCAATGTCCTGTGATTTTAACTTCCATAGCTACTCTGTATAGAAAATCGGGCCACACCCCCTTTTTCAATGCATGTGCCAGTTTTTTCAGTAGAAAAAACTTTGGCAATTAGTAACTCCATACTGAGTTTCATTGTCATGCGACGTTTAGTTCCAAAGCTATTCAATATCAAAAATTTGACTTTATGGTCGAAGCCATAACCTCTTTTCCTACGCCCGTCCCAATTCTCTTGTAGAAATACATTCTCCATTCTGAGTTTCAATGTTATTGACTTCTACTTCTAAAGCTATTCGATACCTAAATTTGAATTGTATCGGCAGAGTTAAATTGATATGTGACTTATAGTTCGAGAGTTATATCTTAAATTTGGGCTGCTGAAAAAGTGCCACAACCCTCGTCCAACGCCCATAAATTTTCACCAGTGGAACGACACGTGAAAATTTCATTCGAATATCAAATTTCGATACTGTGTGACCTATAATTCCAAAAATATTCGATACCGCATATTCGCAGAAGGAAGTATCCAATTTGGTCCAGTCGTTTTCAAGCTTTAAGCAACCGAACAAACCAAGATAGATAAGAATATAGATGTATATACATATATAAGAGAGGGGGAACCCCCAGCACATTTATATAGCTTTCCCCCCCATTTGTAGTACTGTTGCCAACAGTGACCATATGACCAGTGACCAAAGTACTAAATTTTAGTCTGATAAGACCCAAACCGGCTGAAATATGAAACTTTCGTTAATTTGTGGGCGTTAAAAGGGGGTGTGACAAAAAATGTTCACATAAGAATCATGGTACGGCCAATAACAACACAACAAAGAAAACCTCAAGCAAATCGGACACTCCGTTCTTGAGTTATGCAATTACAAACACAAATTTTTTATATATATATACGTCTTTTATTATATAAATATCGTCACCTAAAATGCAAAAAACGTATGATCAAAAAATTCGAAATTGTGTTTTTTATTGATTACGATTCACTACATTATATTACATGTGTGTTATGAATTTTAAACTTCTGCCACCAAAAATAACCAAGTTATTTGATTTGAAAATTTCGTTTTAATATTATAAGTTGTTTGAATTTTATATCGTTTTTTGCTTCTCCTGTAAACTTATCAAAAGTGGTGTTACGTTATTTTGCATTTTAGGTGACGATATACAGATATGGGAAAATCTTTAAAATGCCATATCTCCGGAAACAATAGGCCAATTTCGTGGAAACTTCCCCAACGTACCCTGAAATTTTGGTTGAAATTGGTCGACCCGCTTCCGTAGCAAGTGGTGACATTAACACTACTTTTTATATAAAAAGATTTCATATTTACAACTATCAACTAATGCGCACATACTTTTCCAGCTATAAACAATATAAGGTATTCAGCTATTCCTTGTCAGCTAAAATGGATTAATTACTTTCATCAAATTAGCATCTTGATAAGTGTTTTATCAAAACTTCAATCAAAGCCGCAACACTGCTAATAAAAGCTTTTTATCAGCTACTTGATAAGAGATGGCAGCACCGCTGCTACTGTTGTAGGGGATGTTTATTTCCACTGACATTAAATATTATGTATTTTTTTATTTAAATAAACTTTATTATAATTAATAATAATTTCAAGAAACAAAATTCAGTGGGAAGCGCATGTTAATATAAATAACAATGAAAAGCAACTGACACTGCATATATATATATATCGATACAAAGTAATGTGAATGCAATAAATACAAAAGAGATGGCTATACCGACAAAGTCTACTATAAAATACGAATGAGATGAAAAGGAATAAGGATAAACCCTACAGTACTCCCCCCTAGACTTCGAGGTACTTAGAATCTAAATTTTAGATACAAATTACAGTTAAATAAAAATTAAACATTTTTGTTAAAATATAAGTTACTTTTTTTAAAAAAAAAATTCAGTTTTGTTAGTATTACTTAAAATTTTGGATTTGAAAAAGAAAAAATGTTAATTTAATTTCAAAGTTACAGTCTTTTTCTTTGTTGTTCTAGAATAAGTTTTTAAAGGCTTTAAAAGAGATATAGGAGAATTGTTATCCATAGTTTGTATGTTTGATGACTGTGACGAATGAGTTGCATAATCGTGATCACCAGATGAGGTCTTTTGCTGATTGCTCATCATTGGAGTTATGTGTAAGCAAATCGGATGGTGTTTGATCCAGCCAAACGCGTTCCAAATGTGCAGGTTTTAATCTTTCGATTGTAACATTTTTTATTGTATCGTGATATTTAATTTGATATACTCGATCGGATAGACGTGCAACGATTTCAAAAGGTCCTTCATACGGTCGATCCAGAGATTGTGCAGTCTCTTTGCGAAGAAAAACATGTGTGCAAGTAGCTATATTTTTGAAACAGAATGGATTTTTCTTATAATTGTGCGCTGTTGGCACTGGCCTGAGTTCGCGCATGTGCTCGCGGAATTCTTGTAGAAACATATGACGATCTGGTGTAAAGTTATCATATGTAAAAAATGCGCCTGGTACTCTGAGTGTTGTGCCGTAGAGATATTCTGCTGGTGATGCAGTCAAACCTTCTCGGATGCAAATGCGTAGACCCAGAACCACGGTTGGTAACGTGTCAACCCAATGAAATTTAGAGTAATGACACATTATTGCTGTTTTTAGTGAACGATGCCATCGTTCGATGAAACCATTCGATGGTAAGCAGTTGTACGAATACGTTGCGTACCCACGAACTTGGATTATTAAGAGTACTGTTAAAGGCAAATACAGCAGAGTCAAGCGTTTGTGGCAATATTCTTGTGTTATTAATATTAAGTACAGAAGACCAGTTGATAATTGACAAATTATTTCTCAAACTTACATAATTCGTTCTTTTAAAGTTAAACTCTAAGGCAGGATTTTGAATACGGTATGATATAGATTGTTTAGGAAAATTTAGTGTGATTTCGATAGTTGGATGGTGTGCGTCTTCAGGATACACAAGTGGATCAGACCTGTTAAATGAAACAATATTACTAGTATCAATATAAATAAAGTCTAACAAGCGGTTGTTTCTATTATAGTGGCAGTTAATTTAAAAAAGTCCTTGGCTCGAAAGCTCATTTTAAAATGGGTTATCGGATGAACTCTCTGAAGATGGCAAGAGTACTGCAGCATTTTCAGTACAGCAGTTCCAGGAAACATTAGGAAGGTTAAAGTCACCCGTTATTAAAATGTGATCATAAGGCTGAAGTTGTGAGCAAATTTTATAAATCGACGCCAAATGTTTCCCATACACTTCAACACTAGAAAGTGGAGGTATATATGAACATGTGACATAAATTCTCAAAGTACCAAACTTTACAAGAACACAGCAATATTCAATATCTAAAGACTCAGATATTAATATTTCTTGTGAAAAGTGAGAAGATTTAACGGCAATTAACAAGCCACCACCATTGCAAAAATTACCAGCAATAGAGTTTCTATCTTTGCGGTATATATTAAAATTGTTAGACAGAATTTCAGTATTTAAAGTACTAGGTTTAAGCCAATTCTCACTGAAAGAAATAATGTAAAAATTAATATTATGGCTTAAAATGTGTAAGTCTGTAAGTTTAGTATTTAAACCACGAACGTTCTGATATAAGGCTAGGAACTGAAGGTAACAATCTAGTTTTTTGGGTTCACGCTGTGAACAGGTAAGATAGCCAGTGAAGTTTGAGGCGGTGATTTTTGAATAAATTCATGCGCCAAAGTATTTTCCGGCCAAAAACCTTGATCCAGAACATTATTGAAGAGATCACTAGGCAAAGTAATTTTAAAAGAAGAAATAGTGCGCTGATAAGAGAATCTCAGTTTGTGAACCGAAATCTTCTTATTAAGAAGGTTTAACTTAGAGTTTAAATAATATAAGATATCACCTTCAAATTTATCAACTGCAAAACGAGAAACAAATACACATTTTGCTGGCGGAATAACTACAAGTTCCTTATGAACAGGTAGTTTATTGCTGCTATTCGATATTTGCTTCGGTATAGCTCCAGTAGAAACCGAACTAGGAGGGGAAGGAATAATATTAGTACTCGTAGCAATGCTAGGAGAAACAATAGAAGCACAAGTCTGAGCATATGTTTTTTTTTTGCAACAGGAGGAGAATTATCATTTGCGGGAACTGCTGAAGAAGGTACAGTTAAAGTTAATAGCATCATTTTATAAATCCCTGCACATCACTTCACGCTTCGTTGTTGAAATTCGCAATTTATAAAACGCAACGCTTCACGCCGTGATCTTCAGCGTTGAGTAACGCAATACGTAGTGAAAACAGTACAAAGTTCGCATTTTATAAAACGCTGCACTTGAAATTCGTTCACTTGAACTGTCACTTTCATCACTTGCTCTTGAGCTGCCGTTAGAACGAATAAGTTGGCATTGAAAGGGTAATAACTGTTTGTTTCACTCATATATTCTTAAATGTTTACATAAATCGTTTGAATATAGGATAAAGACAGCAACAACGAACCAACAGTTCGAAATGTTGCTAAAAGAAATAAAAAAACTACCGCAGGTAGCAAATGGTACGCCAGTGCTTGGCGTGTATATTGCAATTTCAATTTAATGATGGCTGAAGAGAACAGCTGTTATGGTTGCCAACAAGTCAGAATTTGGTGAATCTTAAATATTTCAAAGATTTGCAATAATGATGCTAGTTTTATTTCACATGTGACAACCCTAAACTGTTGTTGACTGACAGTTCACCGTGGTAACGTAACATAGCTAACGCAATAACGTAGTGATTAATAAAATGCAAATTTTTAAGCCAAGTGATGCGCCGCGTTAGCGTTGCGTTTCATCACGGTGATTTATAAAATGATGCCATAAATCAACTGAAACTGCAGCGTTAGTAGGCGTCAACTGATCCGTAACAGACTTTTTCAGTGGTTCTTCAGGTGGTAAAACTGAGGCAGGTGAAATAAGATCCATATTTGATGACAAAGCCAAGGCTATTGCAGTAGATTTTGCTGAGATTCGAAGATTTTTGTTGCTTCGCTTTCGTTTTGGATACGCATAAGCTTCATCCAAGACCTTAAACTTTTTGAACAAACTTTCAAATTCAGCCAATCTGGCCTGAGCCGCCTCTAAATCTTTAGACACTTCCAAGAAGCCTCTTCTAGATTGTCTTATAAGTTTAAGGATATCAACATCCGTAGATCTGCAATCAACACATGACCAACGAAGTCCTTTGCCTTGTTGATTGCGTCATAAATTCTTGCATTCACCGCTGCGCACTTGAAGTGAAAAAAGGAATCGCACAACCAGCAATTTACTACGCGGTCGGATTCGTCTTTTATAGCACAATTACGGAAACTGCAGAACATTTTAAATTTGAAGTGTTAATAAAATGCAAAAATAACCACAAAAAAGAAGATACTTGGTTTTCCAATAAAACAGTTTAATAAGCACTGCAAAGTTATTAAGTGCAGCCCTGGTTATGTATACTCGAAAAATGTCATCAATATATCGCTGAAAAGTTTGCGCTGCTCCACGTATGGTAGTATAGGTCGGGAATAGTGACTGAGTTCAGACGTCTATAGTTGCCACAAATGCGCCATTCACCTGATTTTTTCTTTGTCAAATGTATCGGACTGGCCCACGGACTGTTAGAAGAACGCACCCAACCAAGCTTCATGAGGTACTCAAACTCTGCTTTGGCAACTTTGTATTTTTTTGCATTAAGCCTGCGTGCATGTTCGTACACAGGGGCACCAGTAGTTGGAATAAAATGCTCAACTTGCCGTTTTACAGGCGCACGAGGTTGCGAAGGGTTTGTAAGTTCAGTAAAGTCTTTTAAAATGTTCAAAAAATCACCTTTCGACTTGTAAATGGTGGAAATTTTCAATTCCTTGCCAGCATTAACGTAGCCCTTAGTCGTGAGATTTGTTGTACTGTCAATGAGCAGTTGACCCTTGAGATTCACGAGCAGACCGTAGTGTATAAGAAGATCTGCACCTATGATGGGATATGGAACAGCTGCAATACAAAATGTCCACTCTCTAGGGCGTCGAAGTCCTTAATCAAGTGTGATACGCTTGTTGCCATACGTTGTTATAGTTGAATTGTTTGCTGCATACAGCTTGTAATCGCTTGGAGATTTGTTAACCGAGTAAGACGCTGGCAAAAGAGACAGTTCTGCACCTGCATCCAAGAGAAACTTTGCTTGAGAATTTTTATCGAAGACTATCAGGCGGTTACGTTTACCACCGTGCGACACCTGAGCGCGTGGTGACTTAGTTAGTTTTCCGACGTACTGGTAATGTTACTTTTTTCTGTCATAATGCAAGGCGGTTTGCATGTCCTAGCCTTAATGCCAAATTTGTTGTGGTAATGACATATAGCAGGATTGTGTGTAGCATTGGCAGAATTTCTTTTGTTACGTTGATTACTGCCGCGGCAACTTGACCGTCCGCGACTGTTTTGCTTAGTGTTGACAATGGTCGTCAACTTTTCGACTTGTTGCGTGAGTGCTGCTATGTCATTTGCTAATTTGCTGAATGCACTTGGAAACGAGGAGCGTTGTTGAGTTTTTACCTCAAAATGCTGAGAAAAATTCTGATTTTCCATTATTTTATCCGCGAGAAGTGCCAAACTATCGATGTCATCCGTAGGACTCACAGCAAGAATAGCTCATACTGAATCTGGAAGATGTTCCATGAAAAGAGACTTCAGCACTGTTCTGTTGCATTGACCCGAAGCTGCATTTCGTAAAACCATGAGAAATTGTGTTGGCTTTTGGCTACCCAGCATTTGCCCTTAAAAAAGTTTGCGTAATTTTGCCTCTTCAGAACTGGCAAAAGCTTGTATCATCCGTTCACGAAGGTATATTTAGTTTTACCTTCTGGTATGATTTCTTTATTAATGCTCGTCGCATAAAGGCTAACTTCTACAGGAGCAAAACCAAACATATAATGGAACTTCGTTGTTTCACTGCGTATGTTGTTGACATGAAATATTGATTCAAGTTTGTCAAACCATGTCTCAGGATCGTCAGTAATGAATTCCGGCAACTTGTGAAGCCGTACAATCATATTGTCTGCAGGGCCTGGAAGCTGAAAGGGATCGACCATGCCACCAGAAAGAACGTTATGTGTGCTCCCTTCGTCAGTCATTTTAACTCAATATGCAATTTTATCTAATATATAAAATTCTTCTGTCACGGTGTACGTAATCGAACTCCTCCGAAACGGCTCGACCGATTTTCGTGATCCTTAGCGAGGATATTAGTCAGGGGGGAGAGTCGGACAACATCTATTTTTCATCCCCCTAAAATAAGGGGGCGTGGCACCTCCCATACAACCCAAATCTACGGTAGCGAATAGCTCTGAAGTTATAGGTCGCATAGTATCGGAATTCGGTGTTCTATCTCAATTTACAAGAGCCGTTCCACACGTAAAATTTTATGGGCGTTGAATGTGGGGCGTGGCACTTTTTCAGCAAACCAAATTTTCGGTATAACTTTCAAGCTATAAGTCACACATCAATGAAACTTGGTAGGAGCGTACTATTTAGTCGCGTCCTTCGACTAGCAAAATTGAGCAAGTATAGGCCAAAGGGGTGTGGCACCGCCCATACAATTCAAATTTATGATATCGAATAGCTTTGGAACTAAATGCCGTATAATAATGAAATTCAGTATGGATTTTCTACTTGGTGATATATTTCTACTATAAAACTGGGATGGGCTTTGGAAAAGGGGGTGTGGCTACGCCCATACACTTAAAATTTTTGATATCAGATAGCTTTGGAATTAAATGTCGATTAACAACGAAATTCAGTATGGAATTACTATTGGGTGATATTCTTCTACTAGAAAACTGAGATTTCATTGAACAAGGGGGTGTGGCTCCGCCCATAAAAGCTAAATTTGCGATATCGAATAGCTTTGGAATTATAAGTAGCATAGCCTCGAAATTTGGTTATCAATTTACACGAGTCGTTCCACTTAGAGATAGAGATAGAGATAGAGATAGAGATAGAGATAGAGATAGAGATAGAGATAGAGATAGAGATAGAGATAGAGATAGAGATAGAGATAGAGATAGAGATAGAGATAGAGATAGAGATAGAGATAGAGATAGAGATAGAAATAGAGATAGAGATAGAGATAGAGATAGAGATAGAGATAGAGATAGAGATAGAGATAGAGATAGAGATAGAGATAGAAATAGAGATAGAGATTGAAATTGAGGTTGAGGTTGAGGTTGAGATTGAGATTGAGATTGAGATTGAGATTGAGATTGAGATTGAGATTGAGATTGAGACTGAGTTTGAGATTCAGATAGAGATAGAAATTATTTCCGCTACGACAGCAACGCGTCGGGTACCAGCTAGTATATATATAAAAATAATAAGAAAATTTATGTGCTTAACTTTTATTGAGAAAAACAATATACAAATTCCTTCAACTTCCCATACAGCGTTTTAAAAACTAATTTCCATTGTAAAACCATTGGATAAAACCTTGAAACAATTCCACGAAATTGTAGCGTTGAAAAAATTTGTAGAGAAAGTCGTTGCTTCGCATTTCACTTTGTCAGAACTTGTCTGTTGAATTTAAAAATTCTACAAAGTAATGTGAATGCAATGAATACAAAAGAGATGGCTATACCTACAAAGTCTACTATAAAATACGAATGAGATGAAAAGGAATAAGGATAAACCCTACACTGTTTGGCAGCACTGAGTCTGAGTCGAAAACAGCAACAGCATTTGTCTCATTTACTCTTTCGTGTTTTTGTATAAAGACGAATTCTCGCTTGCCTCGCAAGGGTACTACGCGATCGATACAGATTTATATTTATGTAAGTATTCTCATACTTACCTATTTATTTATTTTAAACATTTTACTGTAGGGAATTTCATAAAACAGGATAGATTCTGCCTATTTTAAAATTTGCATTACAGATTTTTTTTACAGATCTAGTGTATTTTGGTATCAGAAAATCCAAACAAAATATCAGAAAATGTTTTTTTTTTATATTTCTGTGAAATTTTGAAATATTTTATTGGGGTACAACATATGTACCTTACGGCCTAATGTATACGCCGTGAGGTACATGTGCTTTCACTTTGTATAAGACGTAGGCGTGGTTTTGTTCCGATTTGGCTAATTTTGGAACTTGACCTTTATTTTTTAGATAAAAGCTTAAATATTGAATTTCGTGATGATAGCTTGAAAATTACGGCTGGAATCATGATCACAGACAGACGGACAGAAGGACATGGCTAAATCGACTCGGATGATGATGCTGATCAAGAATATATATACTTTTCTATACTACCACGCTTCCTTATGGGCGTTACAAACGGAGTGACAAAATTAATATACCCCAGTAAAAGGGGTTTTTTATAAATCGTGGGGTATAAAAATGATGCGCTAAAGATAGGTTTAGGTATGCCAGGCCATACATTTATAGGTACTTATTTAAAACTATGAACTATAATGTGTAATCAAATACTGAGGCACATACGCTGTGCCTCAGAGCCTACGTGGACATTTTATTGAGGCACACCGTATGTGCCTCATGGCAGTTAACGTGTTAAACACACAATGGAAAAGAAAGAAAAAGCTTTTTACTGCAGTGTTCATGAATAATTTTCTATGAAGTTTCTTAGATGGTATTCAATCTCAAATTTTAATAAATTTTTAGGGTAGGTTTTAAAAAATAAACTATGCAATAGCTTAAGTTAAGAATGACGCTTTGAATTAGTAAAAGAATTATTAAAATCGGTTCAGTAGTTCTTTAGTTTAACGTACACGAAGATACGTGGTAAGCCTTTTATTTAATAGTATAGATGTTTTGATTAATTTTTTGTCGCTTCATTGTGATTTTACTAAATATTTTTTACCATATTTTTAAGTTTAAATTTGTTTCGTATATTAATAAGCTCAGCTGGCATGGAGTTGTAAGTAGTTGGTAGCTGTACATTCAGAGTGCCTTTGCCGTGTTTGTTGTTGAATCTCGGTATTTTAAACCTGCCTTCTGCCCGTCTTCTAGTGTTATACCGATAATCCACTGGTTCCAAGAAGTTTTCGTTACGAATTTCGTTTATAATTATTGTTTTTGTATAGATTTTTTATGTTTAATATGTTGTGTTGTTTACAAAAAGATTTAAGTGTCTCTGCGTTGTTATTTTTTTGATAGTGTTCGCGATTCGGGTTATTTAATATTTGATTTTGACTGTAAATTGGTGTGTTAGCTATATTTTTCATTAAAATTTTGATGAGTCTGTTTTGGGTTTGTTGCAGTATCTTACAATACGAAGCGTTGCCAAATCCCATGACGAAGATAGGACTCAGCCAGTGAAAAGTAAGCTTGTTTGGTGACATTTTTTTCTGATATATTTATTGGATAAGAATGTGAGAGCGTATCGAATGCTTTACTGAAGTCGATAAAAATCGCAAGGCAAAGAACATTTCTGTCTAAGCATTTGTTGACGTGAATTGAAAAGTGGCCTAGTAATTTTTGATGTTTTTGCCTTTTTGGAAGCCATATTGATTTTTATTTATGATTTTATATTTAATAAGAAAGTCGTTTAGCCGTCTAACCATAATTTCTTCTCAAACTTTTTCGACCACGGGTAAAATGGATATGGGCCTGTAATTGTTGCAATCGTTTTTTTTACTACTTTTGTAAATGAGCCTTACTAACGAGGTTTTCAAGATTTTGAGTATAGTGCACTGGTTAAGACTTGTATTTATGAGTGCTGTTATTGCTGGTGTGAGGTGCTCTGCATTACATCTGATGTCTTTCGGGCGAATTCCGTCTGCTCCAGCTCCTTTATTTATGTTTAATGTTTTAAGAATATTACCAATTTCTAACTCATTTGTTTGCTAAATGTATATAGTGTTTTGTATTCTTGTTTCTGTTGAATTTAGTGTCTTAATATTGCAGTCATGAATGATTTTTTTGACATTTTGCTCGAAACTAATCGCGAAATTATCGGTTTCTACCTTTACTTCCTTTTTTTATCGGCGAAATTATCGGTTACTACATCCTTTTTAAAATTTGTTCTTATGACTTCGTCGAGATTATCCACCATTGCTCTGTTTTTGTGAATTATGTGTAATTATGGCTGAGTTCCAAAACGTGTTTATACAAAGCATCAGTGTCTTTTTTCTTAGAATTTTTACTTGGCAGATTCACCAAAGTGCGCAACTAGATTGTTATTTTTAAGCATGCTTTGGTTGCACAGTTTTGGTGAATCTACTAAGCACCAATTCAAATAAAATTCACTTTGATGCTTTTTAAAAACACGTTTTGGAACTCAGCCCTTGTTATTATTTGCAAAGTTTATGTTGTCTCTAATATACACCGCGATGCCACCACCACTTTCTTTTCTATTTAGGAATATACTATTAAAGTCAGTTATATTTGTTTCCACTCGAATTATGATTTTAAGGGGGGAAACGCAGTCAGACCTTTTGTTTTTTTTCAAAAATTTTTTTAAAGCCTTAAGTCTCAAGAATATGTGGTGAAAATTTAAAGTCGATATCTCAAAAAATAACAAAGTTATAGCATAGTGAGTGAACCGCCTTCTAGAGCGCGCAGTGCTGGCCCTTAATTTCAAACTCGTTTTTCTCGAAACCATGTTTTCAAAGTCGGTGACCAAGATTTCTCGAAGCTCAGTAAACCGATCGTTTTGATTTTTTGCAGGCTTATTTTATTCATAATAATCTCGTACTTGTCATAGGATTTTTTTTTTGTAGTTTCGTTAATTTTTTATAGGCAAAATTATGACGAATTTTTGGTCGAAAATAGTTTTTTTTACGTTCGAAAGCCGCCATTTTGTGAAAAATCTAAATTTTCAAAAACGGCTATGACAAGTACGAGTTTTAAGTATCTCGTTTAATAATATATTTCATTTTTTTGTTTCTGATGAAATTAGGAGGCGCAATCTTGGTCACCGCATTTCACCTTTTTTTCAGAGCGCTCTACAAAAAATGCTGTATCGACCTTAATATTAATTTTTTTTTTTAATAAAATAAATACTCTTGAATGTGTATATTTTTAGGTATGAAAACCCTCATTTAAAAATATCCCATGGGTTTACTTAAAAAAATTCACAAACATGACCTATTTTTCGACCTCTGGCAGCGTTTCCCCCCTTAATATGGTCTATTATTTCATGTAAATTCACAAGTGGTGAAAAATGTTTACGTAGGGAACGAATATTTAAGTAAATAAATGAGAGTGGCGTCCGTGGCGTAGTTGGTTAAAGTGCGTGGCCGCTATGTCAAAGAACTTTGGAAACCTAGGTTCGAACCCCAGCAGCGACAGAAAATTATTTGAATTAAAATAATTTTTCTGTACGGCCGCCACCTCTCTGCAGACAATGGCAAACCTCAGAGAGTAATCAAAATGCCATGTAAAGCTTCTTGAGAACGAGAACATTCCGTTCATCGCCGTTCGGAGTCGGTGTTAAGCATGTAGGTCCGGTTCTCGGTCAATTGTGTACAAACTTAATAACACGCACAACACAATTGATCATAAGAAGCTAGGTCAAAGTCCTTTCAAGGGCTGAAATGGCCAGTTATTTATTTTTTTTTTTTTTTAATGAGAGTGGGAAATTGAGTAACTTATCGTTAATTTGGCTAAAATATTGTATTGTAATATTTTGATTATTCATTGTTGGTTTGTTTTAAATTCACAGTACTTCAGTGTTATTTTGTATTCAAGAGATTTTTTTACTTTATTTATTTATTTTTATTGTATTTTCTATTTAAGGAACTAAATCGCTAATATATGTATATATGAGTTAAGAGTCTTTTTTTCTCTTTACTTCTATTTATTTTTTTGTTAAGTTTTCGTTTTTGTTTTTATTATTTTTATTATTTATTTGTTTATTATAATTTATTTATATGTTTTTATTTT
Source organism: Pherbina coryleti (assembly GCA_943735915.1). Lineage (NCBI taxonomy): Eukaryota > Metazoa > Arthropoda > Insecta > Diptera > Sciomyzidae > Pherbina > Pherbina coryleti. The sequence continues at coordinate 101,607,251 of OX030950.1, forward strand.
GCTTTTAACGATATTTCAACAAATGAGATCTATATCAGAGTCGGTCTTAATTTTTAAAAAGTTTTCTATTTTACGTGCATAAACATCCCCATTTCGCACCCAAACAAATTTCCAATCGGCCTCTTTTGCTTTGGTTTTTGTTAACCATAGCAAACAACGCACAGTGATGCGATTGGAACAAATTAGACGGAAAATATTATTTTGTGGATTTTTTTGGTAGTTTCTGGTGTTATAGGTATAGGAAAATGCAAAAAAACCTATTTCAGAAATTTTTGACAAGGAGGCGTGGCAGCTGCCATACAACTGAAACATAATTTGCGCTATATTTTAGAAATTAGATAAGCTACAACAACAAAATCAAACGTAGATTTTTTGTATGTAATTTCGGTGCGATTGAACAAGTGGGCGTGGCAGCTTCCATACAACTTTATCACATTTTTCGCTATATCTTAGAAATCAGATAAGCTACAGTAACAAAATTAAACGTAGATGGCGTGTATGTAATTTCGAACAAGTGGAAAAAATTTCGGTGCGATTGAACAAGTGGGCGTGGTAGCTGCCATGCATGTGGAAAATATTTTGGTCCATAACTAAGAAATGAGAAAAGCTATGAAATATTCCGATATATAAGCTTTTCTCTGAAAAATAAAAGTCAAGTTGGAGAATGAATCAAATCGGATTAAAACCACGCCTACCCCGCCCACACAAAGTGACTGTTTTAAAAATGTCTTAGAATTCCACAAAAATTAATATATGGGCTTGAAGTTCGTATGAGCTTCGATATTTAATATGCACTCTGAGTATTAAAATCAACGAAATCGGGTGAAAACCACGCCTACCTCCCATACAAAGTGACTTTGAATATACTTTGGTTCGGTCGTGGGGTTATTTTAATTGCGGCCCAGTCGAATATCATTGCTTACTCGTTATTACACTAAAAAAAAAAATATTGTAATACATATATAAAAAAAAATAATTTTGGCTGATGTTTTTATAAAAAAAACGAAAAAAATTGGTAAAATATTTTGTCAAATTAAAACAAGGACCATTTTATATTTACAAAAATATACTTTTTATTTAACCATTATTATGTCCTATTTAAGCTCTAAAAGTGCCAAGTTGCGCAAATTACCGGATTCCGTGTTTTATAACCTGTTTGATGGTCATAAAAATGCTTTTTATTTTCATTTCAAAACCAGGTTTCAACTGGTTTTTATAATTGCGATAAGCCGACAGCCCAAACTGCTAGTGCTTTTAATATTCATTGTAAATTTAATTTACAACTAGTAAGAATGGTCAATTCTTAAGATTGAATTTCGCAATTGTCGCCGAGCTTAAAACGCAATTTTTAATAAGAAATAAAAGTATTTTGTATGTAAAAATTGTGTAGACAGTTTTTGAAAAGTTCGTTTAAAATAGAAAGCATTGATTCTCCAACATAAAATTTTGGGAGTGCATTAAGAATGACTGCTTCAGTACGACAATGTTTTCAAAACGCCAAAAAAATAGTGGTGCTGACCATGAAAAATGTGAATGAAATTTTTAGTAGCCAAAAAAATTAAAATTTTTTATGAAAGTGTTAGTAAAAGAGTACACAAAAAGGAAGATAAATTCAAGATCTTTGAAATAGGTCTTTATAATTTTTTTGTAGGACTAACAGTTTTGCAGATATAGTTATTTGACTACATGTCCTATTCACAATTTTTAATAATTTTTTTAATTTTCCACTGTGTAAACTTGCAAAAAAAAAATTTATAAAAAAAAAATATGCAAATATTTTTATTTTTTAAAGTGCTATCGACGTGCAAAGTACCAAATTTTTATTTATTTATTCATTTATTTATTCAGTGTTTAAGTCTTTGGAATACAATATCCTTACAGACAACTTAGGAATAAAGCTTACAAACTAATATAAAAATAAAAATAATAGGTAACAATTCAATATTGTAATAATAGAAATGAGAAATTAAATACGAAACAAAGTATTAAGCAAATTCTTAAGCAACAATTTCGAGAAAGAAAGATCTAAGTTATGTTCGATAGATAGTTCATTATACAAGGTGGCGCAAAAGGAATCCTCCTATCAGAAAATGCTATAAATTTTGCGATTGGCCCCTAATGTCAGTTCTGTTTTGACATTTGTGTAGTAAACACATGCGAAATACACGTTAATAAACAATGTTACGCTACACTGCTCCAGAACGCGGAATATTGCTGATTTTAAGATAAGATGATTTTTCATCAAAAATAATCATGAGTGATGAGGCCCATTTCCATCTTAGCGGGTACGTAAATAAGCAAAATTTACGCTTCTGGGGCACTGAAAATCCGCGTGTAACCCACGAAGAGCCATTACACCCGCTCAAAGTCACTGTATGGTGTGCTGTTTTCGCTGTAAGAGTCATCGGACCTTTTTTCTTCGAAGACGTCGCGGGCCAAACGGTTACTGTGAATGGTGAGCGCTACAGAGCAATGATCAGCGAGTTCTTTTTGCCGCAACTTGATGAATTGGGATTGGAAAACATGTGGTTCCAACAGGACGGTGCAACGGCACACACTGCACGTGCCAGAACCGATATGCTGAAGGATGCATTTCCCGGGCGCCTAATCTCCCGATTTGGCGATTTGCACTGGCCAGCAAGATCGCCTGATTTGACCGCTCCAGACTTCTTTTTGTGGGGCTTTTTGAAGTCGCGGGTTTATGTCAACAAGCCTCAGACTCTTGCAGCTCTTAAAGACAATATCCGTCAAGAATGTGAGGACCTATCCCCGGAAGTTTTGGCCGAAGTGATGGAAAATGCCATAAAAAGGGCTCAAATGAGAATCAACTGTGGCGGCGGCCATTTACATGACATCATATTCTCGACTTGTTGTAAAAAAAATTAAAAGACCAAATAAAAATAATCCACAAGAAGAATCAAAGTTTTTAATTTTTTTTTTTAAATTGCAGCCAAAAAACATCGGAAGGTTATTTTTGCGCCACCTTGTACAATGATAAGGCACGAGTAATAGGCTCATTAAGTGCATAAAGAGTTCTATGAGTTTGAGAATGAAATAACGCGTAGTGCCGTAACAATCTTGCAGGAATATTAAAATTTACAAATTGTAATAACTGATCACAATCGATTTGAACTGATATAAGATCATGAATAAATGTTAACAATTGAATCTTCCTCATTGTTTCGAGAGTTTTGAGACCCAACAGCATGATTCGTGCTTCATAGGAAGGCAAAATTTCTTCAGAGTTCCAAGAACGAAGTGCAAAACGTGAAAATGATTTTTAAATCTTTTCTAATCGCGAGCAATGAATAAAGTAAAAAGGACTCCATATGAAAGAATCATATTCCAATCTTGACCTTACAAAAGAGCTATAAAGACAAACAAGAGTGTAAGGATCAGTAAATTCTGAACTATTTCTTCGTACAAAAGCAAGCAAGGAGTATGCTTTTGGAACCACATAATTTATGTGATCAACAAAGGTGAACTTAGAGTCAAAAATAACTCCAAGATCTTTAATTGAATTAACCTTGTGTAAGGAAATACCCGAGAGGGAATACGAAAAAGTGAGAAAATTGTAACATTTCGTGTAAGTCAAAGCAAAACACTTATTGAAATTTAGCGGTAAAAAATTCAATAAGCTCCATGTGAGTAAGTTATTAAGATCGCTCTGTAAAAGAGCAGCATCATTTAAATCAGATACTTTACTGAAAAGCTTTAAATCATCAGCATAAAGTAAAAAGCAAAGGACCAAGAATGCTCCCCTGTGATACTCCAGACGTGGCAATAAAATGATACGATTTGACGCCATTTATTTCCACAAAACAAACTCTATTTTGAAGATACGACTGGACCCAATTCAAGAAATTAGAATGGAAACCCATCTTGGCAAGTTTTGCTAATAAAACATTATGTGGAAACTTGTCAAAGGCCTTAGAGAAGTCCGTATAGATAACATCAACTTGATGTCCTAATTCAAAAGATGAAATGCAAAATCTCGAGAAAACTGCTAAATTAGTAACAGTAGACCGACCAGCGAAAAAGCCATGCTGTTGAAGACAAATGTGTCGCTTAACTAAGAAAAATAATTTATTCTTAATAACACTCTCAAAAAGTTTCGAAACATTTAAAAGCTTGGTAATAGGTACATATATAGTTGGAGACATCATTCTTATTGCCACTTTTGAAAACCGGTGTTATGGAGGCCATTTTCCAACAGTCTATAAAAGTTCCAGTCATTAGATATTTATTGAAAATTTCACTCAAGGGCTTTGATAAAGAAGAAGCACATTTATTAAGCAAGATAGATGATATACCATCAATATCGGCTTTAACCGAAATTTTCATTCTCGACATAGCATAGAAAATTTCCTCCTCTGACAAAACAACAGAACCAAGATTTAAAAAGGAGTGTACATTGTTTAAAATAGACACATCAAATTCAGAAGTACCCATGACATAATTTGATTTAAAGTAGTCAGCAAATAGATTCACTGAATCTTCAATAACAAAAGAATGAGTGCCATTGTAGTATGTTGATGTAGGGATGCAAGAACCATCCCGTTTGGATTGAATGAAATGCCAAAATGATTTCGGATCGATTTTAATATTGCTCTCGCAACGTAAAATATATTGTTTGTAGAGAAACTTATTTAAAAAATTAAACTCTCTCATGTAATGAACGTACATTAATTGATACTGGGGATCATTTGTAGTCTTAAATAATTTTATATTTTTATTGCGCAAATTTTTGAGCTTTTTAAGACCCTTTGTGTACCATGGTAATTTATATACTTTAGGCGCAAAATGTGGAATATTCTCACTGCATATAGTAGTCAAATTGGCCTTAAACATCTCAAAACAATTTGCCACATTATGATTCAAAAACATCTCGTTCCAGTTAACATTAACCTAAAAAACGACCGAAATAACATAATATAAAATTAAAATAATTATTTTGCGGCGTAGATTGCACAAAATCATAGAACTCAAATGATGAGACAAGAGGTACGTGATGTATCCCTGACGGAGAAATAAATTCTTACAAATATGTGAGTTTCGAAAAGCGTCTGATTTGACATGGAATCACCGATACATAAAATGGACCTTTTTTTTAATTTTACAAAATAAAATTAACCCTTTAATAAAAAACCTCAGCTAAAATATTTTTTTTTTATTTAATATATATAACAATATTTTTTTTTAGTTCAAAAATATTTTGTAATGTGTTGAGAATATTTAAACACCACATATAGTCTAGTCGACCTCAAATTCAACACATTTTATACAAAACGGTCAGGACCTAGTTTATAAAGGGTGATTTTTTTGAGGTTATGATTTTCATGCATTAGTATTTGACAGATCACGTGGGATTTCAGACATGGTGTCAAAGAGAAAGATGCTCAGTATGCTTTGACATTTCATCATGAATAGACTTACTAACGAGCAACGCTTGCAAATCATTGAATTTTATTCAAAAGAAAAGTTGGCAGAAAATCCGCTTTTTTATCGACAAATTTTGTTCAGCGATGAGGCTCATTTCTGGTTGAATGGCTACGTAAATAAGCAAAATTGCCGCATTTGGAGTGAAGAGCAACCAGAAGCCGTTCAAGAACTGGCCATGCATCCCGAAAAATGCACTGTTTGGTGTGGTTTGTACGCTGGTGGAATCATTGGACCGTATTTTTTCAAAGATGCTGTTGGACGCAACGTTGCGGTGAATGGTGATCGCTATCGTTCGATGCTAACAAACTTTTTGTTGCCAAAAATGGAAGAACTGAACTTGGTTGACATGTGGTTTCAACAAGATGGCGCTACATGCCACACATCTCGCGATTCTTTGGCCATTTTGAGGGAAAACTTCGGAGAACAATTAATCTCAAGAAATGGACCGGTAAGTTGGCCACCAAGATCATGCGATTTGACGCCTTTAGACTATTTTTTGTGGGGCTACGTCAAGTCTAAAGTCTACAGAAATAAGCCAGCAACTATTCCAGCTTTGGAAGACAACATTTCCGAAGAAATTCGGGCTATTCCGGCCGAAATGCTCGAAAAAGTTGCCCAAAATTGGACTTTCCGAATGGACCACCTAAGACGCAGCCGCGGTCAACATTTAAATGAAATTATCTTCAAAAAGTAAATGTCATGGACCAATCTAACGTTTCAAATAAAGAACCGATGAGATTTTGCAAATTTTATGCGTTTTTTTTAAAAAAAAAGTTATCAGGCACTTAAAAAATCACTCTTTACATGCATTTTTACGACCATCAAACAGGTTAAAAACAAGGCAACTGTCCATTTGCGCACCTTGGCACTTTTAAAACTTAGAGTTGACACAATAATGGTTAAATAAAAAATACATTTTTGTAAATGCAAAATGGCCTTTTTTTTGTATTTTCCAAAATATTTTACCAAATGTTCATTTTTTACGCAGTTATATCGATAAATACCGTTTTATAGCGCAAAAGATAGGTAATTGAAGGTATTTTATTTTAAAAGATCTTATCTTTTTTATAAAGTATGCCAATTTTCAACTCTTTTGGATATTGGGAAATATTTTAAAAAAATAATTAAGTATAACTAGAAAACTCGTGGCGTCCGTGGCGTAGTTGGTTAAAGTGCGTGGCCGCTATGTCAACGAACTTTGGAGACCCAGGTTCGAACCCCAGCAGCGACAGAAAATTATTTGAATTAAAATAATTTTTCTGTACGGCCGCCACCTCTCTGCAGACAATGGCAAACCTCAGAGAGTAATCAAAATGCCATGTAAAGCTTCTTGAGAATAAGAACATTCTGTTCATCGCCGTTCGGAGTCGGCGTTAAGCCTGTAGGTCCATTTCTCGGTCAATTGTGTACAAACTTAATAACACGCACAACACAATTGATCATAAGAAGCTAGGCCAAAGTCCTTTCAAGGGCTGAAATGGCCAGTTATTTTATTTTTTTTTTTTTTAGAAAACTCATAAGCGAAAATTTCAAAAAATCACCTTTTGGGCCAACTTTAAAGAATTTTCGCATTTTTTGTAGAAAGCGCAGGTAAATAAAAAAAAATTTCCTGAGATCAATGGATATTATTTAACAGTTTTAAATATTCAGAATGTAAAAATTCGATTTCGACTTTTTTCAGTCTAGCATGCCCTTTCGCATCACTGTGCGACGTCAGCTGATCATTTATATAAATATATTTATGTTTTTCGCTGTATGTTTCGTTGTTAATGCCATTTGCTTCCAACCTGTGTCTCTCTAGCTTACTCATTATTTGCTTTTTCTTATGGAGAGAGCTAAACTCAACAACTTTGTTTCTTCCTTTTGTTCGGTATGCATTATGTCTGTTTCTTTCAACTCCACATTTAAATTAGATGCTATTTTTTCAACTACATCATTTGCACTCAAATAATCGTTGTTAATGTTATTTATTTCTATGTTTTTTTCGATGAGTTTTTATTCGAAGTCACTTATTTTTGTTTCCATCTCGTTCATCCTTTTGTCTTTGTCCTTGTTTTGTTTCTGTAGTTCAATAACCTGATTGCCGAGATTTGAGACACTCATTTATTTGTGAAAGAGTTGTTTGTTGATTTTGTATTTGAGTGCTGATGGTAGCTAATTGTTTTGTGATTTGTGCCATGTTTTGCATCATTATATTAATTGCAGCGTTTGTCTCTGCCGCAGGATTTTGTTGTTGTTCTGTTGGAGGCTGTTTCGAGTTTGTTTTGGGAGTATTTCTTTGAATTATTTTTTATTTTCATTGGTGTCCGACCGAATATTCGGCTTCGGTATTCGGCATATTCGGCCGATTTTTGAACTTTCGGCTTCGGCTTCGGCCTAAATAGCCGAATATTTTTACTTTGTAATAACTTAAAATATTTTTATAATTCTTTAGGAAAATGTCAGTATAATTCGATGAATTCCGTTCGAAATTCCATACTTGAAACACTTGTTGGTTTTGTTTTTCTCTTTCTTCTGTTCTTCCATAAGTTGGTTTTCGCTCATTGAAAACTTTATTCAAATGATAAATGCAGTGAGTCCGACCCATGATACAATTACAAGGTAAGCTCATTTTTAGATGGCTGCTGAAATGAGCAATTTTGCAACAACAAAGCTGTAGAAGCTACAAACGTCAAACGAAAAAAGCAACAACAACAATTAGAAAAACTAAAAATTAACAGCTGATTTTGACAACTAGCTCTCCCTGCTCTTCAATATGACCCTACTTTGTAATCATGTATCATGGTCCGACCGACGTGGGTTGATAAGATCGTACATGTTGAACGAAGTAACAGAAAACTCAAACATTTTTTATTTTGACCCGACCGTCTCATTTGCTTTCGATTGATCATACATGATATCAAAAAGAAACCGAGTTACGCTAGAAATTTTCTGCGAGATTTCAGTCAGTAATGAATTTCTGTGGCTTTTCTCGACTAGATCCAAAATCGATTTTAGTAACTGCTATGTCATCCTGACGTTACTAAATCAATTACAGAAATATTATAATTTAGGAAAATGACATGAAAGAAATTTAATCAATTTTATATCTAGTCGTAAAAGCTACAAAAATGCAATGCTGACAGAAATCAGGCAGGAAAACCAATGCGTTTAACTCGAACTTAATATTTGTCGTTTTTTTTTACTTAAAAAACGAAAGCCAGTACTAAACTTTATCATTTTCCATACTTGAAGAAAATTTTATTAACATTCGGCTTCGGTATTCGGCCGAATACTTCCACTTGGCCGAACATTCGGCTTCGGCTTCGGCCAAAATTTCACATTCGGTCGTACACTAATTTTCATCGAAAACTTCGTCGTCTCCTTCTTCATCATTCCTTTTTTGTTTTTGGTTGGTAGAGTCTGAAGCGATTACGTGATGATAAGCAGAATTCTTACGTTCTCTGCAATTATGGCATTTCCATGATGTTTTTTTCTCAGCGTTCATACCGTTAAAAGATGTTTGCTATATGGAGCAGCAGGGGGAGAAGTGGAGACACGGACCACACATACTGCATTTCATATATTTTTTTGTTGTTGGTAAATTGCATTGAACACAGATTTGATTTTGCGCGTTGGCCATTTTAGCTCTCACTCTCACTCGGCTTAGAAACAGTCGTAAAGAAAAAAAGTTTGTTATATACTTTGTGTGCTCGCAACTCAAGAACACGTCCGCTCGCGACGAAAGCTAAAAGTTGAATTGTTCTTCTGCAGAATTGGTTTACGGTCAGACTTTAAAGTTACCGGGAGAATTAGTTATCCCAAATAATGATACCATAAATATGGATCTTACCCTTCGAAAGTTAAAAGAACATTTTTCCCACATCCGTTCCAAAATTGTGTATCATAATAAAGATAATAGTTACGTTCCAAAATCGCTTAGTACTTGTGAATATGTTTTTTTAAAAATCAATCGTTCTTCAGGACTTCAACAGCCATTTGAAGGTCATTTTAAAGTTATTTCCAGACACGAGAAAACATATTCATGATAACACAATAAAATCTATTTCTATTGATCATCTCAAACCAGCATACACTAATAACAAATCACAGTCACTAATACCTAACATAACTTATTCTAATACACCCATTACTTAGTTTTTGAATTTTAAAAATGTTATTAAAAAAAAAAATGTATTCTTCAAAAATTTTCATTACAAAAAGTGAGTATTAAAAAATTTGTTTAACTAAAAAACCATTTAATAAAATTTATAAAATAAATTAAATAAAATAAAAAATTATTGGTGCACTAAAATAGGTATAAGTTAAGTGCATTTAGTTTTAGTTAAGTTAGTTCTAATCCTCGTTTTGTAGTAATAAGTTTCAAGCTCACATAGTGAGTAATATAAATTTATTTAAAACTAAACCATTGTGTTTAATTAACTGGCACCCAACACACCCGAATCCAACCCTCATAAGTAAAACGGAAAAAAACTGAGAAAATTATTAATTAAAAACTAGTAAGGAATGATCTTCGACTGGGCCGAAGTTAAAATACCCCCACGACCGAACCGAGGTATATTCAAAGCCTTAAGTAATCAATAAAATGTTAATTTTTAAAAACATTTTCGTTCAAGTTTTAACAGAAAATTTTCACTTTTGTTTTTTGATAAAGTCACTTTGCATGGCACGTAGGCGTGGTTTTCACTCGATTTCGTTAAATTTCATACACAGAGTGTATATTGAACATCAAAACTCATATGAAAAATTTCAAGTCCATATATTTATTTTTTTGGAATTCTAAGAGATTTTACCGTTTTGATAAAGTCACTTTGTATGGGAGGTAGGCGTAGTTTTCATCCGATTTGGCTCATTTAAGAACTTGACCTTCATTTTTTAGATAAAAGCTTAAATATTTAATTTCGTGATGATAGCTTTAAAATTACGGCTGTAATCGTGATCACAGACAGACGGACAGACAGACGGACATGGCTAAATCGACTCGGGTGGTGATGCTGATCAAGAATATATATATTTGTCTATACCTACCACGCCTCCATATGGGCGTTACAAACGGAGTGACAAAATTAATATACCCCTTTTACGTTTTTTAAACGTGGGGGTATAAAAACATGTCGCCGCACACCATCTAATCTGAAAAAAATTGTTTGAAAAAGTTTTGAAAAAAATTTTCTCTTTTTCTTTGACCGAACCACTGCGACCACTACGCGCATCGACATATTTCTGTATAACTTCGGTATTTACTGTTTGATCTCAAAGAATGATATACTTATGTTTTTGGCTCCTATTTTTGTTTCTAGGACTCATCGACCTCAGTTAACCCCTTATAGTACTGATCCTCCTTATAGTACTGACCTCAGTTTCTACCATCTTAAGGTACCATTTTGATTTCAGAAATGGAAGGCCCGTAAGAAATCATTAAACGTTTACTAAAAAAATTTTTCGCTATTTCCACTATTCCACTTATAGTACTGACCCACCGGACCTCAGTTTCTACCATCTTAAGGTACCATTTTGATTTCAGAAATGGAAAGCCCGTAAAAAATCATTAAACTTTTACTAAAAAATTTTTCGCTATTTCCACTAGAAATATTAAAAAAAAAATTTTAATTTTTTTGCAAAACGTAGGGAAAGTTCATAATTTTTTGTTATATGGCATTATTTTTACAAAATATGCACCCGAAAACGTTCCCATTCGAATCAAATTTGCAAGATAATTTAAAAAATAAAAAAAGAATTGTTTTACCAAAAACAAATTGCTTTACCGAACGTAGGGGTCATTTACATTTTTCTTTCGAGCTTCAGAATTTACGGTCCGATCTTTAAGCATGATATGTCGATATTTTAGTCTCTAAAAGACTTCCATTTCTTCTTTTATGAGAAACTAGCAGAGTACCCGACCTTGTTGGGATTGGCTTAATTTGAGTTGAATTAAATTAACAACAAAGAACGAACAACTAATTTTTAAAAATAAGTCTCTGCTCGGATAAATATATTCTTTTTTCGTTATCATAGTTGGATAAATTTATATAAGTTTTGCTTGAAAAAATAACTAATTGAAGTTTATTTACCCTGTCTTGGAAACTCTGCTTAACTTACTAAGTTTACCATAACTTTGTTGTCTGAGTAAAACGTCAATTAAAATTTTTTTATGTTTCATCAGTGTAATTAAAAATAGCTGACCAGCAAACGTTGTTTTACCCAAACTGAATATTCGATGTATGATTTTTTTATTTAATAGATGGCGGCGCACAATGGTTACTTACTTACTTATCTGGCGATTACAACCGTAAGTCGGTTTTGGCCTCGTGTAAGAAATTGCGCCAGCCATTTCTGTTCTGCGCTTGCTGGCGCCAGTTGGAAACACCAAGCGTGGTCAGGTTATCCAACACCTGATCCTTCCAACGAAGATGTGGGCGTCCTCTTCTGCGTTGACCACCACCGGGCACCGAATCGAATATTTTTTTCGCTGGAGCGTCGTTTTCCATTCGCTCAACATGACCTAGCCAGCGGAGCCGCTCGATTTTAATGCGCTTAACTATGTCGATGTGAGCGTACAGCTCATACAGCTCGTGGTTCCATCGAATTCGGTACTCGCCATTGACGCAGATTGGACCGAAGATTTTACGAAGGATTTTTCTCTCGAAGGCTCCCAGAGTCTATGCTGCATATAATAGGACGGGCATGATTAGTGACTTATAGAGCATGAGTTTTGTTCGTCGAGAGAGGGCTCTGCTTCTCAATTGCCTACTTAGCCCAAAGTAACACCTGTTGGCAAGAGTTATCCTAAGTTTTATCTCAATACTAACATCGTTGAAAGAGTTAATGCTGGATCCCAGGTAGATAAAGTTTTCGGGGTTGCTGATCATAAATCTGAAGTCTAAAATTCGAAATTCAAAATGGCGGCTTAAAAATGGCGGCCATGAACATGCTAATTTTTAAAATAACTATATTATGCCGTACAATTGTAATGCCCTAAAAGTTTTCGGGGTCGTTGATCACGAATCTGAAGTCAAAAATTCGAAACTAAAAATGGCGGCTTAAAAATGGCGGCCATGAACATGCTAATTTTTATAATAACTATATTATGCAGTACAATTTCGCTGCCCCAAAAGTTTTGGGGTTACTGAATACGAATCTAAAGTCAAAAATTTTAAATTCAAAATGGCGGCTTAAAAATTTAGCCATTCTTTATTCTGTTCCACAAAACGGATGTGTGTTCTTTTGCTTTTGTTGCACCTCTCTAAATATTTATTAAAATATTTTTTATATATTTACATCAATAGAATCTTTTTTTATGTCGCAGTTATTTGCACATTTTAATTTTTCTGCCACAAAATTAACGATTTTTGGTTTTATAGATTTGTTTTGTATATTATCAATATCTGCACACATCCCGCTCTATTCTGCGTTTTCTTGATAAGTAATTTATCAATAAAATTTGTAAAGAATTTTATCAAGCGAAATCTTTTTTAGTATTCTATAGCAGCCTTGATAAATAAAAAGTTTTCGTAATTCACCAGACGTGAATTCCTGTTAACAGCTAATTGTTCTCATTTAGCATGACACAGAGAGCAGAGCGTGAGAAGCAGCTTGAGGTGCATGAAAAGCAAAGAGAGGAGTGTGAAAAGCAGCAACACTCGATATACGAACAACAACAGCAGCAATAATTAAAACGATTTCTTCTGTCATTTTCCTTATGTTCCACAAAAGTGTATTAATTTGTAGAAAATCGTTATTATTATTAATATTATTATGTTACCTTGATATGCTACCAGCAACCACAACTTTCTTGATAAATTTATCAATATCAAATGAGATATTGACAAATTTATCAATTAAAGAGCTTTTTTTCTATCACAGAATACCAAATCTTTATAAATAGTCAATACTTGATAAATATTCAATAAGGTGAATTTATCAAGTACGCAGAATCGGGCTGATCATATGCACAGAAATTAAAGTGAAAACAAATACCTAGCTTCGATAATGCGACAAGTGAGGTAGGCTCAGGCAAACTCATTAACTACCCAACAAACAAAATGATTCACTAATGTTATCGTTTACGAGTCGCATTCTCGTACATTTCATTTATTAGCAATTATTAGAAGCGATTCACTTATAATATCGCGAGCGGGAGAAATTCCTCCTTCGTTAACGAATCGTCAAATCCGAAAAAAGGAATTCATTAACGATTCGCCAAAACTATAAGAAGAAATTCGTTAACGAGTCTCCAAAAAGAAAGAAAGCAATTCGATAACGATTCACCGAGACGAATCTTATCTTATCTTAATGACAGAAATTTTGAATAAAAATTATATTGTGCACTTGGTATGAACCAGAACTTTCAAATGATATAAGATTCATTCGAATTTGTTATCTTTAAAAGGAATATAAAGGAAAGTAAAATTTTGTGTTTACGTATTAATATATAAGATAGCAATAACAAATCTTTTGTTTATTAAATAAGAAACATAAACTAAATATCGGTAATAATTGGGGACATAAGGATTAGTTCACGAATCGTTAAATATAACTGAAGTCACTCGGTAACGCTAAAACTGAAAATAGTCGCTAAATTGCTAAATAGTGCTAAAAATTAGAGAAGCAAATTTCTAACGAATCGCTTAAATTTAAAGAATTGATTCACTAACGAGTTATAAAATTGTTGAAAGGCGATTCGATAGCGAATCGTTGAGAATGACAAAAAAAATATTTAATTAGAAAAAAATTGTTTCTTTGTTTAGATTGGGCTAAAAACATCTTCAATGAAATTTAACAAAGTCATAATTTCAATCGGTGCTTTTTTTAAGCATCAAACCAACCTATGATGCAGTCGTAACGAAACTATTCGAAAACAATTAAAAAAAGTTTCATAAGCGATTCGTTAACGAACCACCCCTCGCCAAAATGTTTATTGGGTATGTTTAATACCATTACAAAAAAATTAATATAAAAATAATGCTTTAAAAAAATTTTTTTTAGTTTCAGACACCGTTTTAGTTTTTCTTAAAATTTTCCTACAGTGGAACTTTGTGGCAAAAAAATTTTTTTATAGTATAATAAGATATCCCACATAGGAACCAATACCTTTATAAACGGGAAAAAAGGGAAAACACTTTCGTTTTTTCCATTTTAACTGAGTCAAATTTTTAAAAAATGTTCATTTTCTTTGTATTTTTTTAAAAAAAGTGTATGCATATTTTTTAAAGTTTTACCTTTTTCTGATTACATAAGTTTTGCTCCAAGACATGAAAATTTAAAACATTATAAACAACTTATAAAAATAAAACAACAAGAGCTAGAAATTGACTTAAAATATTCATATTTTTTTTTTGTCAGACTTTGAAGGCCTCAAATATCCTTAAAAAATTAAAAAAAAAAAAATGAGAACGCAGTTTTTGGCCGAAACGGCCGCTATTTCGCGTACAATGTTGGCTCTGAGCTCTTCAAATGTCGTCGGCTTGTTGGCATAGACCAATGACTTGACGTAGCCCCAAAGAAAATAGTCTAGAGGCGTTAAATCGCACGAAAGAGGCGGCCAATCGACTGGCCCATTTCTTGAGATAACACGCTCATTAAAATTACTCTTCAATAAATCGAATGTAACGTGTGCTGTCTGACTTGTGGCACCATCCTGTTGAAACCACAGGTCGTCCAAGTCCATATCTTCCAATTCGGGCCAAAAATAATCGGTAATCATGGCGCAATAACGATGGCCATTCACAGTAACGTTAAGATCGTTATCGTCGACGAAAAAATATGGTCCAATGACGCCGTCGGCATGCAAAGCGCACCAAACAGTTATTTTTTGTGGATGAAGTGGTGATTCATGAAGCACATGTGGATTGTCACCCGAAAATTGCAGTTAACGCTCTTAAAGTTGCGATCACTGAGTTGTGAAACTATAAATAGAGTTTCTGCAAGATTCCTTGGAGCGAGAAACTTTGTTGACGAATGTGGTAGATGTGGTCAAAAGGGACACGCAGGTAACGAGGTTAATTGCCCAGCCA
Organism: Pherbina coryleti; assembly: GCA_943735915.1. Taxonomy (NCBI): domain Eukaryota; kingdom Metazoa; phylum Arthropoda; class Insecta; order Diptera; family Sciomyzidae; genus Pherbina; species Pherbina coryleti. Next base: position 101,622,706 of record OX030950.1, read on the forward strand.
GAAATACGAAGTGTAATAAATTTGGCTTGATAGGACACTTTGCTCGAAAATGCAAAAACAAAAGCCACAAGCGAAAGCTCGAAGAACACAATTACAGTCAGTCAAAGGAACGTCGTTTTCAAACATCAAGAATAAGACATATTGATGAAAGTGATACAAAGATGGCAATAGATAATCGAAATTTTGATTGTTTTAAAATTGACCATACCTCAACAATGGATGAATTAATTTCATGCATTGTTGAGGAATGTGGAAATCGCATATTAATTGGTTATCGACTCGGGCTCACGTTTTAACTTGCTAAGTCAAAAAGATTGGATCGGTCTACAGGAGTCAAAATCGGTTATGTGGAATATTCGCTCCGAATCAAAAATCCAATTTAGAGCGTATGCAGCTCGGCAGCTTTTAAATGTTCTTTCTGTTTTAGAAGCACCGATAGCGGTAAAAACTGGTCCAGAAGTGATTGCCACGTTTTATGTCATTGAAAACGGAAATCAATAACTTTTAGGTCGCGACACAGCTATAGAATTATAAGTTTTAAAACTAGGAAAAATCAAAACGGGTTAAATTAACACACAAACATTTACAAAATTTGCGAATGTAAAAATAAAACTGGCCATTGATCCTACCGTAAAACCAATAAAACAACCCATGCAACGAATACCGATCGCACTTGAAATGGAAGTCGAAAACAAGATTAATGAGGCACTGGCTCAGGATATTGTCGAATCGGTGTCGGGACCAAGTTTTCAAAGATAATAGAGATATGCGTCTTTGTGTTGACATGCGGCGAGCTAACGAAGCGGTGCTACGAGAAAATTATTCGCTTCCAACATTAGAAAATTTTATGACAAAATTGAGGGGAGCTAAATTCTTTTCCCGATTACACCTAAGATGGGCATATCACCAATTAGAGCTTAATGAACCGAGTCGCGAGATTACCACATTTATAACTCACAAAGGTCTTATTAGATACAAGAGATTAATGTTTGGAATCAGCTCGGCCCCAGAAATTTTTCAGCGGATCTTAGAAGGAGTTCTGTCTCCATGTAGTAACTGTTTGAATTATATCGACGTCATAATATTTGGAAACACAGAAAAAGAACACGACAAAGCTGTTGGAGAGGTTCAGGAGGTATGTTAACAAAATAATATCTTACTTAATCATGACAAGTGTGTATGGAGAGTTAAGAAGCTAAAACTCTTGGGGCATATTGTGTCGGACGAAGGTATATCACCAGACCCAGATAAGCCTAAAACTATTATGGAGTTCAGAGCCCCGAAAACTAAAGAGGAAAGTTTTTTAGGTCTCGTCACATATGTGGGGAAATTTATTCCAGGCATGGTAGATATAACTGAGCCGTTCAGGAGTTTGTTAAATTAAAACTGTAAATTTAGTTGGGGCCAAGCTCAGCAGAAAGCTTTTGAAAATATGAAGGTGCTTTTAACGAACATTCCTAATCTAGCTTACGTCAACCCACAAAACAAAACTCGTGTGATAGCAGATGCTAGCCCAAGATCTAGGAGCATTCAATTTGATTTAAACAATGTCCCACACATAATATCTTTTGCCAGTAAAAGCCTCGCAGATGTTGAAAAAAGATACTCGCAGGCGGAGTAAAGGAGAGTTTAGCGCTTGTGTGGGCGGTAGAGCGATTTTTCTATTACTTAGTGGGCTTAGAGTTTGAGTTGGTCACATACCACAAACCCCTTGAAGCAATAAAGAATAGAAAGATGGCTCTTAAGGTTAATAAATAAAAAAAAATAAATAAATAAATAACTGGCCATTTCAGCCCTTGAAAGGACTTTGACCTAGCTTCTTATGATCAGTTGTGTTGTGCGTGTTATTAAGTTTGTACACAATTGACCGAGAACCGGACCTACATGCTTAACGCCGACTCCGAACGGCGATGAACGGAATGTTTTCGTTCTCAAGAAGCTTTACATGGCATTTTGATTACTCTCTGAGGTTTGCCATTGTCTGCAGAGAGGTGGCGGCCGTACAGAAAAATTATTTTAATTCAAATAATTTTCTGTCGCTGCTGGGGTTCGAACCTGGGTTTCCAAAGTTCGTTGAAATAGCGGCCACGCACTTTAACCAACTACGCCACGGCTTTTAAGGTTACAGGCTTTTAAATTCAAAGTGGAATACCGCACCGGGAAAGAAAATATTGCTGACTCAATTTCACGACTATGTAAAACCGAGAACACAGTTTCGTTTGATGAAAATTGTGAGCAGAATATTTTTCGCATAATTTCAAATGCAACACCTTCATCACTAAGCATATGCGAAATTTCGAATAAAAGCGCCCAAGATATAGAAACGCTTGAAGCAATTGAATACACTAAAAACGACTCTTGGCCAACTGACTCATCGAATAGTTATTATCCATTCCGCTACGAGCTATTGGCAGTGGGCAACATTCTGTTGCGAGGAACACGCATCGTTATTCTAAAATCTCTGCGATCCAGGCTCTTAGAGCTAGCTCACGAGGGGCATCCTGGAGAGTCAGCCATGAAGCGCAGGGTGAGAGCCAAGGTTTGGTGGCCATTAATCGACAGAGAAGTCGAAGCGTTTGTAAAATCCTGTTTGTATTGCTTAAGGATTTCTCAGCCAAATAATCCAGCACCTATGAAGAGACACGTGTTTCCGAATGGTCCATGGCAATGTATGGCTACAGATTTGCTTGGCCCGCTGCCAAATAATAAATACATATTTGTTTTAATCGATTATTATTCACGCTATCAAGAAAAAAAGTTCCTAAGGAAAATTACCCCAGAAGCCATTATTGAACTACTGCAAGAAATATTTAGTCGATTAGGCATACCTACTAGAATGGGTCGGCTTCCATACAAAAAAAAAAGTTTGAAAAAAACCACCCCTATTTCAAAGCTGACCTCGAATGGATTCCAAAATAAAAAAAAAAATTATTTCTTGGACCATCGGAAAAACAGCCGAAATGGTATTTTTTCTATAACTTGTGCATAACATATCCGATCTCAAAAAATAATATGTCGTTTAAAAGTGCTTTACGAGTACTACATTTTTTTCTCCAGAACATTTTTACTTCCAAACCCCCCCTAAAATTGTTCTTTTTTTCTCATAAAACTAAAGTCCTAAGAATTTGTTTACATTTTGTCCCAAAATTGTTTTTAAAAACTAAGTAATGAAATTAAAATAATATATTTTTCTTAAGATATTTAGGTATAAAAACGAGTTAATAACGTTATTCAAACAAAATTGCCCACGAATCGTGACAATATATTCAAGTTTCCCAAAAAAATTATAAACTAAATAATTATAGTGTTGTATTTAACGTCCGTGGCCTCCGTGCTTTCCGCAAGGAGAAGAGAGTCCAGAGACGGGAGAGCAATTGAAAGACCTTTTTTTATAGTTTTAGTTTTATGGTTTCTTTTATTTGATTATTAAAGTCCGCTGTCTTGGCGTGGCTGCAACTTTAATAATTGTTATTTAATAATTTTACTACAAGGCCCGCTGTCTAGGCGAGGCTGCGACCTTAGTAATTATAAGTTAGTGCTTTCTGCAGCTGCTGCTCTCTGTTCGTTTCTACGCCGGTCTCGGGTTTATAAAGGAAAATCCTCACTTTCCAATGGGGTTCCTTTCTTCCAGAAACCTCCCACAATTCCCATAATTTCCAATAAGTGGAAATTATGTATCGATTCTACCCAATCAAAACATTACATGTCATACATAAAATCTTTGCATTTATTTACATATTACTTCCCCTTTCGCGATACGCGATCACGTACGTCTTACATGTTGCGTAGCTGCAGGCATTGCACTTTGCGAGCAGCGCAGCAACTAGGGTAGGTAAATGATCGCTATTATGCTGACCGTGCAAGCTAATGCCGATGCACCCAAACAGTTCATTGCTTTGTTTTTTGTTGTCGCCGACGTTGTAGTCGGAAACACTTGACAACTTAAAACAAGCAATGGTTTTGTTTATTTTGGTAATTTTAAGCGTGCGCTAAAATTAGGTCAGTTTTTCATGAACGCCAGCAATTCGAGTCACTGCACTTGAATTGGGTCTTGGTCGTTCATGGAAATAATAGTCATAAATTTTGCCAGCAAATGCCGAGGCAATATTTATTGATATTTATGTATGAGTTTTAAAGAGAATCGATTGAAGAGTCTGGCTTTGTGTGAGGTCGGGCTGTACAAAGTGTACAGGGTAATGTTGTGCGGGTCACAACAATAGTATCCACACATTCCACTGCAATGGCCGTTGCAAATATCGTTCAAAGCATGCGTTTACTCCATTGTGCCCGGTATTGACAGCAGTGCCATCACAGCTGATGGCAACCAAGTGGTCCAGAGAATACTTTTGCACATTCAAAACGTCTACGATTGCTTTCTGAATTACTTCTCCAGTTCCCTCAGTTGGGGAGAGGGAAGATCTGAAGTATCAGTCCTATCCAAAGCCAACGAATAATTTTGAAGTGAAATATCCAATACTTTAGTTTTTCTTCGATAACGTTCGAAATTTCCACATCACTTAACTCGCAATCATCTTCTTCGCTTGATCACGGAATATATCCGATGGACTAGTTGGATATTAGAGGCATGTCCGACATTTAATCAGATACATCACCCATTTCAACATCTTCAACATGCTCCTGTATATTATCAATAGACAACAACCTTGCTCCGCATTGATCAATATAAAAATGTTGGGCGTATTTGGGAATCTTCTCAAAATTGGAGTAGTTACATTGCACATTTTTTTCGATGCCACATTTGCACTGAGATATTAGAAAAATGTTGTTCCATTTCACTTCATCGTATTTATAGGGATGTTTTAGCAAATCATAATGTTCTTTTAAGAGCCTATTTATATACCTCCGAACCGTCGTTTTTACCACTGTTGGAATGTTTGCATAATGCCAAAATTCTTGAAGAACTTTTTCAACTTTTGATATAGAATTATTTAGTTTACGGTTTTTGGGGACACTTGAATGACCGTTATGTTTCAAAAACAATAAATATTCAATAAAAATGCGTTTAGTAGGCAATTTTGTTTTATTGATACGAGTTATTAACTCGTTTTTATACCTAAATATCTTAAGAAAAATATATTATTTTAATTTCATTACTTAATTTTTAAAAATAATTCAGTAAATTTTCAATTTTGTTTGAATTAAAAAAAAAGTAATTCATACATAATGAAAAATGGATTGTACCAAATATTTGAATAATGTTCTGAAGAAAAAATGTAGTATTCGTAAAGCACTTTTAAGCTACATATTACTTTTTGAGATCGGATATGTTATGCTCAAGTTATAGAACAATGGTCTTTTTGGTCCGAAATGGTCCGAAATGGTCTTTCGGCTGTTTTTCTGATGGTCCAAAAAAAAAATTTTTTTTATTTTGGAATCAATTTGAGGTCAGCTTTCAAATAGGGGGTGGTTTTTTCAAACTTTTTTTTTTGACCCACTCTAATACCTAGCTCAATTAGAGCAGACAACGGCAGGCAATATGTGAGTAATGAGTTCAAGAAATTTCGCAGAGTCTTTGCCAAAGACAACAATGTTACTCTAATAACTACTTCACCATATTTGCCTCAAGCTAATGGAGAGGTCGAAAATATGAACAGGTCTTTAGTAAAACGTCTGAAAATCGCTTATGGTAATAAAGTCCTCTAAAGTCTACAAGAAAGAAATTCAAGATTTTCTCTTGATGTATAAAGTTACACCTCATGGGACAACGGGATCTCCACCAACCGAATTAATGTTTAACCGAGTCATTCGGGACAAAATTCCAGGAATCCATGACATAATCAATAAACAAAAAGGGAAAGAAAAGGGAGATAGGAAAATAAAAGCAAAAAAGACTGACTAGCACCAGGAGACAAGGTCCTGCTTCACATTTGACTCTAACATTTGACTTGGTCGAGTATAAAGTTGTGGAGAGAAATGGAAATGAGGTAACCATTACTGGGAGTGGAAAGATCTTCCGAAGAAACAGAAGTCATATCAAAAGATGATCTTCATCTATAGTTCCTGACTCTTGTTCCGAGATTGCACTGTCGTCTTCTGTTCCAACACAGTCTTCAATGTTTTTAAAAATGCCTGATGGACTCGTACATAATGTTCCTGGAGCTGAAGGTCAAGTAACCAAACAAAAATTACGCTTGCTGTTTGAAAATAAATGAGGGATGTGGATAGCAGCAACGGAAGAGCAGTAAAGTTAGAGTTCATATAAATGAGTTAGTTATGTTTGAGCACTTGTGCAGACTGGTCGACATAATAAAGCGTGCCATTTTCTAAAACTTACCGAGTTTTCTTTATAGGTGGAAATACATATTTAAAGGTAGGTGATGATGGATATAACATTTTTTAGATATTACATTTATTTACTGACCGTCAATCATAAGTTTTATATTATGATGAATTATGCATACACAGTGCGCGTGCCGCTAGCTCTTGCCAAAACACATTCGCTGGGACGGAGTTAGGCAAATTCGGAAATTTCAATTTGGCAATTTATTTATTTAATGCAGTAGTATTCTTATTTTGAAAGGGGTAAAAAATTAAGTAGACCAAAGTGCACGGAGCATATCATACACCTTACCGACAGTATTATTGATATGTGCGCTCCAATATAATGTCCTATTAAAGGTTTTTCCTAGATTTTTAGCATATTCAGCGAATTCGATTGTTGCACCATTGACATGACCCTTTGGCAATATAGCTGTATCAAAAAGTTTTTTGTACATTACTAGACACTGGGATTATTTTGGATTTAGTTGAAGACCATTTTTCAGTGCCCAATTGCTTAATGCAGAGAGATTAGAGTTTAAAGCAGATATACAAATTCTTATTGATTCCATATCACAGCCGGTAAATATTTGAACATCATCTGCATACATGTGGATTCCACATCCTGTTAGTTCCGCTGGAAGATCATTAATATAGATTGAAAAGAGTAGTGGTCCAAGGACGGATCCTTGGGGAACGCCTCTTGAGATCGATAGGAAGGCAGAATTTGAATCACCAGAGAAAACTGCTTGCGATCTACCATTCAGATATGAAGCAATTAGTAATGCGGCGCTTGTGTAAAAGTTGAATAACTTTCTCAGTTTTGATATCAGAATATTGTGCTCGACACAGTCAAAGGCTTTAGAATGGTCTAAAAGGGTAAGAAGAGTGACTTTATTTTTGTCTAATGCAGAACGAATTTCTTCTGTGACTTCTATTAATGCTGTTACACAGCCACGATTTGGTCGAAAGCCTGACTGTTTGTCGGAAAGAAGTGAGTGTTTTGATAGAAATTTTGAGATTTGAGAATAAATTAATCTTTCTAAAGTTTTAGATAAGAACGGAAGAATAGCTATTGGCCGAAACTCGGTGCTATTCTTTGGAATCGGAATAATTTTCGCTCTCTTCCAGCTACTCGGAAAAATAGATTTAGTCAAAACAGTATTGAAAATGTAAGGTATGTGAGGTAGAACTTAAGGAAGCAAGGCTTTGACAAAAATTGGACAGACTCCATCAACACCAACTGAATTTGATTTTACAGAAAGGAAACTTTGTAGAACTTCTTGTTGATCCACTGCATAGAATGAAAAAGAGATGCTATTGGTAGTATGATTGTAATATTCATAATTATTTTCACAGAAGTTTTTTGTTTTCCTTATCCCGATATCACGTATTTCTTTCCATTTATTTTTCCTACTCGTAGCAGATATGAACTTATCTGAATAGAATTTTATTTTGGTTTCCTTAACCATTCGTGTAACGCTTTTCTTTAAAGTGCAATACCCTGTGAAAGATTGAACCAGGTCTTCCATTATTTTTTATCTTTTTGTACTTCAGTGGCACAAATTCATCTAAGAAAGAAACTTGTTCATCAACAGATGGCATGCTGAAGATAACATCCCAGTCGATCGCATCTATTGCTGTGTTAAGAGAAATGTAGTCAATGTTTCTAAAATCACGAAATTTAAATTGCTGAGTAGAAGTTTTAACAGAACAATCAAAAATTAAAAAAATTAGGTCATGTTTGGAGAAGACAGGAACCGAAATTTGGTCATAAAGAAGACATTTTGAAGTATCATTGACTAAGAACAAGTCTAAAAGAGTATCACATGTGCTTGTGAAATGTGTATGCATGACACAATTAATTGGGAAAAGTCTAATGCCTCGCATTAGATGCACTCAATTTCCGTCAGCTAAAATATTGCTATTAAAGTCACCTCCTAAAGTAGTTTCACTGTATGACAAAGACAAATCATCCAAAACTGTCATTAACGGCGACATGCCAATATACCGATCTGGTCTGTAAATAGTACCAACAAGAATTTTTCTCGGGGTGCATTCAATTTCAACAAAAATATATTCAATGGTATTATCAGGGGCAGAAGTGCAGATTGGTCTACAACGTATATCATCCTTCACAAAAATAGCTACACCACCTCCATGGCCTTGTCTATCTGAGCGAAATAATTTAAAGCCCTGAGTTTTGAATAGATTATCACTCATACACTAATTAAACCACGTTTCCGATATACATATAAGATCAGCTGTTGAATTTTCAAAAATAAATCTAAGCTTATCAATTTTGTTCACGAGACTTTGTGCGTTTATGTGACATATTTTTAAACCATTCTTTTGCTTACATAAGATTCGTATCAAATCGTGAGCACAGTCTTTGGAATCGTATGATAAATTACAAAACATACGTAACGCAAGCTTTGTGTGGTAAATAAAATGCTTGAAATTGATGGCCAAATATATATAAATATATAAATAGAAAGAACATTATTATAAAACATATAGAAAAATAAATGTATGTTGATTTTGGTCTTATTACTCTTCTCCAGCACGAAACCCATCAATAGAATTGTTTTTAATGTAAGATTCACAGGTACGAACACGTTCATCAAGCATTGTGGTAGAGTTGATGCAAGTGACATGATCATCACGCGTTCGTTTAACATGAACTAGCCCTCTTCTGGTAAGCAACGCCCAGAGTTGTTTTTTCTTTTTATAGCGGGAAGCAGCTTTAAAAATGACATGCTTAGCTTTGCTAAGGGATTCATTTACATATATTGAGACATCTGATTGAAAGTCAGCTTGGGGTAATCGCAGAACGTCATTGGTTTTGCGTTTGAACTCATTAATAGATTTAATGGCTCCCTGAATTTACGCCCGATGAACATACGCCCGAAAAAAAGGAATGGAAAAAAGCCCGATTTTCGATAGCATCGAATTTTGGAAAAAAACGCCCGAATTTGAAATGGCAATTGAGCCCAAAAGAAGGAAATTACACCCGAATGGTTTGGAAATTACTTACTTACTTACTTATCTGGCGCTTACAACCGAAGGTCGGTTTTGGCCTCGTATAAGAAATTGCGCCAGCCATTTCTGTTTTGCGATTGCTGGCACCAGTTGGAAACACCAAGTGTAGTCAGGTTATCCAACACCTGATCCTTCCAACGAAGATGAGGGCGTCCTCTTCTGCGTTGACCACCACCGGGCACCGAAGCGAATATTTTTTTCACTGGAGCGTCGTTTTCCATTCGCTCAACATGACCTAGCCAGCGGAGCCGCTCGATTTTAATACGCTTAACTATGTCGATGTCAGCGTACAGCTCATACAGCTCGTGGTTCCATCGAATTCGGTACTCGCCATTGACGCAGATTGGACCGAAGATCTTACGAAGGATCTTTCTCTCGAAGGCTCCCAAAGTCTTTTCATCAGAACTGCTCAACATCCAGGTTTGTGCTGCATATAATAGGACGGGCATGATTAGTGACTTATAGAGCGTGAGTTTTGTTCGTCGAGAGAGGGCTCTGCTTCTCAATTGTCTACTCAGCCCATAGTAACACTTGTTGGCAAGAGTTATCCTTCGCTTTATCTCAATACTGACATCGTTGAAAGAGTTTATGCTGGATCCCAGGTAGACGAAGTCCTTAACAACCTTGAAGGAGATGTTGTCAACAGTGACGTGGTTTCCAAGACGCTGGCACTGTTTGTTTGTTGAAACTAGGTATTTCGTCTTATCTGCGTTCACTGCAAGACCCATTCGACTCGACTCTTTCGCTAATCTGGAGAATGCTGCACTGACTTCGCGCGTATTATGGCCAATGATATCGATATCACCAGCATACGCCAGCAGCATAATACTTTTGTAGAATATCGTGCCACTGCGTCTCAAATCAGCAGCTCGGATGATCTTCTCCATCATTAGGTTGAAAAAGTCGCACGATAAGGAATCATCTTATCTGAAACCTCGTTTGGTATCGCATGGAGTAGTGAGGTCCTTCCCGATTTTAACTGTGCTGCTGGTGTTGCTCATAGATGATTCTTTATTGGTCTGTCGAAGGCGGCTTTGTAATCGACAAAAAGATGGTGTGTCTCGATTTGTTTTTCTAGGGTCTTCTCCAAGATTTGTCGTAGCGTAAATATCTGGTCTATGGTGAATTTGCCAGGTCTGAAGCCACACTGATAAGGTCCAATCAGCTGGTTTACGATGGGCTTCAGTCTTTCACATAGTACGCTCGACAGGACCTTATATGCGATATTCAGAAGGCTTATCCCACGGTAGTTGGCGCAAATTGTGGGATCGCCTTTCTTGTGGATTGGGCAGAGCACACTGAGGTTCCAATCGTTTGGAATGCATTCTTCGGAACATATTCTGCATAGAAGCTCATGAATGCAGTTAAATAGAGCTTCGCCTCCATTCTTGAAGAGCTCAGCAGGTAAGCCATCGGCTCGTTATTAAATGTTAAGCATTAAGCATGAAAAAAAATGGAAATTATGCCCGAAATTTTCAGCCGTGTTTCGGGCTTTATTTCCAAATTTTTCTGGCGCAATTTCCTTGTCCAGATTCAATGTACGACTATCAATATATTAAACAACAGATTTGAATAGTAAATTAAGGCTCTTCGCAAAATCGCCCAAAGAAAAATCGCTCAAAAAAAAAAAAAATGAAAAATCACCCAATTTTTTTCCATACCCCAAAGAAATTGGGCGATTTTTCGTTTTTGTTGGGTAAAATTTCGTTTTTTGCTTTTGGGCGAAATTTCACCCAAATATGTTGGGATAAATTTCACTTTACGTTTTTGGGTGATTTTTCGTTTTTGTTTTTGGGTGATCTTTCGTTTTCAATATTAAATAAGAAACGTCAATCAGTTCTTAAAGATAACGGTATTTAAAGTCAAAGCAGCGGTTCTTCTTTTGTTTTTCTTTTGTATTTGCATCATTTCCTTGAGTTTGCTTGGTCAAGTCAAAGGAAATATTTAGTACCGCGACCGCGCATCGCGACGCAGCGGATCGCGCGTATCGCGGCGCGGCGGATTAGGCGTATTGCGACGGATCGCACGCGCTACCCGCCGCCCCGCCCTACTCCCCCCACCACCACCGCCGTCATTTTTTTTTTTTTTAAATTTTTTGATAACCAAAGAAACTTGTTTTTTTGAAAAAGAATCTGTATTTTTCCCTTGTACTTAATGTTTTTATAGATTTTTAAGTATGAGATTATATAAAATTAAAATGAATTAAATTTTAAAATTTAACGAACTTCCTACACAATTAAGATTGATTAGTAATTTAAAAATCAGCTTACCCAGTACCTTTTATCGTTGCAATAATAGTTCTAATAATAGTTTTCGTGTTATTATTTCATGTTTTAATAACAGTGGTTAATAAAAAACTATATTAATAAAAAATAAATAAATAGTATTTATCTCATCCAATGATTGAGTATCCTCTTGTTTTAGATTTTGTTAATACTTTTTCACCATTCAAAATTTTAGTCTCATAATATTTTTCAACGAAAAAATATATCAAAAATGTGGCTTAACCCACTTTAGAACTCAAGGCCTCATATATCAGCGCTTCTGCAATGTGTTCTCTTGCAATCTTCAATCATTCGATGCAATATTTTTTAAATAAAATTGGGAAGGAGCTTGCAGAGAAAAAGTTTGGAAACGCTGATCTACATTACAGTAATAAAAACTAATTAAAATTTTGCAACTTTTAGTTAAACAAAAATTCGGACTTTTTTTCCTTATTTTAATTTGGTAAAAATGCCCGATTTTTTTTTCAGATCTTTCTTCCATTTCAAATATTTGGAAAAAAAACCCGACATTTTTTGACACCGAAATTTGGGGCATTTTTTCCTAGGAATTAGTGCCCGATTTTGTATGGAGAATTTCGGGCTTTTTTAACATTCTTTCTTTTGGGCGTAAGTTAATCGGGCGTAATTTCCGGGAGCCGATTTAATAATAAGACTTTTATCGGCTGGCGAAGCAAGCGTTATTAAAATTATGGGATCTGTTTTTGTGTGTTGTCCTGTAGAATTTCTTAGGCGAGAAATGCTTTTGATCTGGGGCAAAGGTGTTTCGATGGCTGTGCACAAATTGGAAAAAACCTCAGTTAAATTTTCATTTTCTGTGATCAGATGAAATATATACTCGGCAAACTCGGCCATGCGAGTAAAGAATGATTAAGTTCTTTTAGATCACAATAAATTAGCCTCTCCTTCACTCTTTCTTTGAAACCATTAGCGTTACTCACTGTAACGTAGTCTTTCATCCCGGGTAACTGTCTAGAGTTATCATCGTCTCGATAAAATGATGATATCAACTCATCTGTTGAATTTGACAGGTTATGACCCTTTTTCGCTTTGGGTACAAACAGTATACCTGTTTCTTTTTTCAGTTCCAAAGCTGTCTTGACCATATGTTTGGAACAATTTAATTGCATTTTTATATCAGTAACAGTCAAAGTTGATGGTAGCGATGTCAAAATAAGGTATTTATCGTCTCTAAAATAGTAGGATATTGTGATTACGGCTGTTCTGATCATTATACCTGCAATCATTAAGGAGGGTAAAAATCAGTAGGCATAACCTAGATGTATTTTTAGCATTTAATTTTGAGTTGACTTGAGTTTTCCGACAACATATACATATTTTATGTTTTGCCGATCTATTAACCACATTTAGGGAAAAAATCAAAAATAAAAATTAACAAATTTTAAAAAAAATTTTGAAAAACGGGCAACATTTTTTGAAAATTTTGGATACACCCCTTTACATAGGGGACTTTTTGCCCTAAATGTGGTTAATTTCCACGTAAGAGGTTGTCAACAATAATAATCAATTTGATTTTTTTTGTTTCAGGTTACTCTTTCCTGACATTAAGTTGCAGCAGCGGGACAAGTCATTTTTTTTAGTGCTTGATTTCATCCCCCTCTACCGGCTGAAGAAGTGATAAAAAAATTTTTTTTGTTGTTATCTTAAAACATTTATGTACATATATGTCACAAAAAGTTTAAGATTGATATTTAATAAATATGATTGAAAAAAAAAATATTAAAAACATATTATACCAAAAGATTGGTAAAGAGTGATTTTTTAAGTGCCTGATAACTTTTTTTTTAAAAAAAACGCATAAAATTTGCAAAATCTCATCGGTTCTTTATTTGAAACGTTAGATTGGTCCATGACATTTACTTTTTGAAGATAATTTCATTTAAATGTTGACCGCGGCTGCGTCTTAGGTGGTCCATTCGGAAAGTCCAATTTTGGGCAACTTTTTCGAGCATTTCGGCCGGAATAGCCCGAATTTCTTCGGAAATGTTGTCTTCCAAAGCTGGAATAGTTGCTGGCTTATTTCTGTAGACTTTAGACTTGACGTAGCCCCACAAAAAATAGTCTAAAGGCGTCAAATCGCATGATCTTGGTGGCCAACTTACCGGTCCATTTCTTGAGATTAATTGTTCTCCGAAGTTTTCCCTCAAAATGGCCAAAGAATCGCGAGATGTGTGGCATGTAGCGCCATCTTGTTGAAACCACATGTCAACCAAGTTCAGTTCTTCCATTTTTGGCAACAAAAAGTTTGTTAGCATCGAACGATAGCGATCACCATTCACCGCAACGTTGCGTCCAACAGCATCTTTGAAAAAATACGGTCCAATGATTCCACCAGCGTACAAACCACACCAAACAGTGCATTTTTCGGGATGCATGGCCAGTTCTTGAACGGCTTCTGGTTGCTCTTCACTCCAAATGCGGCAATTTTGCTTATTTACGTAGCCATTCAACCAGAAATGAGCCTCATCGCTGAACAAAATTTGTCGATAAAAAAGCGGATTTTCTGCCAACTTTTCTTTTGAATAAAATTCAATGATTTGCAAGCGTTGCTCGTTAGTAAGTCTATTCATGATGAAATGTCAAAGCATACTGAGCATCTTTCTCTTTGACACCATGTCTGAAATCCCACGTGATCTGTCAAATACTAATGCATGAAAATCATAACCTCAAAAAAATCACCCTTTACTACTCTCTTAAATCATAGGTTATTTTAACACTGACAGCTGTTTCCCGCTCGGAATCTTGACTCAAAGTCAGTTCATACCTGATGGAAAGAAATAAATGAGTCTCTTTACGCTTGAACAACGTTGGGAAATATTGGAAACTTATTTCCAAAGTGAGTGCTGTGTAGCTCAAACAGTGCGTTATTTGAAAAGGGCGAAAAATCATCAGCATTTTCATCTCGGCGGCTACGTTAACAAAATTGTCGCATCTAGGGCTCGGAAAAATTTGAGACATGAATTTGGACGACCTCTGGGTCATGCAGGATGGCGCGCCATGCCACAGTCGATCTTCTGCGCACCAAATTTCCAAATCGTGTTATCAACCGTCTTGGCGATGTCAATTGGCCGCCCTTTGGACTTTTTTTTTGTGGGGAGCTGTGAAGGACCGATGTTATGCCAACAATCTGGAATATCATCCAAACAATCCATGAGCTACAGCCCGAAACCATCAACAAGGTCTTGGAAAATTGAACTGATTGAAGCCAGCCGAGGCAGCTACTTGAACAACGTTGTGTTCCATAATTAATGGGAATATTTGCCCTTACTAATAACACCTGGAAAAAATTGAATTTTGCTTTTCCAAAAAAAAAAAAAAAAAAATTGTATTTGGCCCACCCTGTATATAATAATTAAAAATATATATTTTTTATTTTTTTCTGTAAAGTGAATGTTTTTGTTTTATTTCTTACAATATTTGTCAAAACAAAATTTTGTTTTGCTTATTATCTTTGTCCTGTTTTGTTTCTGAGGTTTTTGATGTTCCTGGAGACGTCGATGATATTATTTCTGCCGTTGAAGTTGTTGTTGTTAATCTTGTTGAATTATTTCTTCTGTTGAAGTTGTTGTTGTTGTTCTTTTTGATCTTGTTGAATTATTTCTGATGTTTAAAGTTGTGGTTGTTGTTCGTTGTTCTCGTTGATCGAGGTATTTCTGATGTCTTATAGCCGCTGATGCAAATTTTTTTGCCGATATTATTGTCGTTCGCGTCTTCACTGGTTAACCTGGTGTTGGGTTGATTGCTCAATTTTGGTCAAATGCTTTCACTTTATAGTAAGCAAGTTCTTATGTTTATAGGTCTTATAAAGCAATTTTTCCTTTTTTTTCACTACCGAAGTTGTAGCTTTGGCACGCTTTCTTTTGTTAAACTCTTTATTTTTTTTCACTTGCCACTATCTTAGCCTCGGCACGCTTAATGACTTGGTTGAATTATTTGTTTAATTTTATCTAAAGAACTTTTTTTTTATTTATAAAAAGGATTTTCGGCCCCTTTTTGTTGGTTTTAGGGAGTTGATCCCACCGCTGCCACCAAATGTTGTGTTTAACGACCAAGGTTCTCGTGCTTTCACACGGAGAAGAAGAAACTTGGACGGGAGAGGCGAATAAAAGACTCATTATTCTTTTGATGAGTGCTTACATGTTCCGCAGCTGCAGGCATAGCACTTTACGAGCAGCGCAGCAACTAGGATAGGTAAGTGAACGCTATTATGCACCCAAACAGTTCATTGCTTTGTTTTTTGTTGTCGTAGTCGGAAACACTCGACAACCAAAAACCAAGCAGTGATTTTGCTTATTTTGGTAATTTTAAGCGTTCGCGTTTTTTCGGAAATATTTTGTGTAATTTATTGATTGGTTTGTAGGTTGAAGGTTTTGACTCTAAGTGAGGTCGGGGTGTACAAAGTGTGCAGGGTAATGTGCGGATCACAACACAGGCATTTAAACCACGAAGAATCACTGTAATAAGCGTGTTGAATCGGGAGAAGAATATTTTGAAGAGAAACACCGAAAAATAAGCAGAAATCGTGTTTTAAATATGTTTTCTATAGCCTGTCTGGGATATTATTTGACACACTGATTTTACGTTCAAAAAGAAAAAAAAAGGCTCGTGTCGATTGGTACAAGAAAATACTGAAAAAAGCGGGGGTGGTTCGAACCACATCTACGACATTATCGTAAGATAACGATAAAAACAAGATAACGAATTATAGATCTACACTACTATTTGGGTCCTTCAAAGTGAGCAAAACTCGACATAACTTGTCCACGGTAATCCAAGCAAATGGTTGCCAGTTTTTTTTTTTAGAAAAACCATTCATGTCGCAACTGTACCACTTAAGCAACGGAGTTCGTTAATGCTCAATGGTACAACACCATTTGTCTTGGAGAATTGACACACATCAGCTCAAGCAAAAATAGCTTTTGAGCACTCAAAACGTGGAAGCATTCAAAATGTGGAATTAAGACAGTCCCGACTTGGCACCCAATGACTTCTTCTTGTTCCCTCACATTAATAAGACAATGCGTTGCGAGAGTTTTTTTAGGCCCGCACAGGCCGTCTAACCCTTCAAGAACCTGGTTTTGTAGGTACCATCTTCAAAGTAGCAACTCTGTTTCTAAAATTGGTTCAAACGAAGGCAAAAGTGTATTGATCATCCTAGAGAATACTTGGAAAAACAATAAAGCATTTTTACTGATTAACCACTGTTTTTTTTTTGTAGGCGCAAGACTTAAAAGGCAACTCTCGTAGTCTGATAAAACAGTGTGACGAAATCGAACAAAAAAAAGCACAATATTGCGAGTCCATCGCACCTGGTCTGACCTCTCAATGTCGTTACAAAAAAAGGGTTGTTTGTGCCAATATTCTAACGCAATCGGTGAAGAACTTTCGAAGATTTGAGATTTTGTACAAACATACATTTACATTTTTTTTGTATAGATGAATATCGCTCATCAACAACATCATTACTCATATTGCTCATAGTGCTCATCATATTGTCTTTCCAACGAGCTAAAGATGTTCAAAATCGGTTGAGATTTTACGAAATGGGAGCACTTTGGATGATAGAAAATATATAAGGTGTGTATAAAAAAAAACTGGTCGCAAACAAACGCACTTTGTCACGTCAAATTTAACAGTACCACGATATGTAATGGTACTAATCTTAAGAGAATTTTTTGTTTTACATTACAGCATCATTATTTTTTTGGACTTTTGTACATTATGCTAAAAGTTAAAAAAGGACAGTTTTTATCACTTCACGTTCAGCCAACCGACAAATTTTTGGCAAAACTTCAAAAAAAGATCTTGTTTTGTACTGGCCAGATCTAGCTAGCTTTCATTATAGAAGATTGGCCATAAAATGATAAGAAGAGAATGGTGCCAAAAATTGCAAATACTCCAAATTGTCCTGAGTTCGCTCAAACCTGGGCGATAATGAAAAGAAAATTGCTACAAACAAAGCATGTTGCCAAAAATGAAAGGGTGCTAAAACAAAAATGGATGAAGGTTCCAGCGCTCAATGGCAGATGCTAATTTAAAGTTAAGATCCTTTGCATACACCTCAACCAAACGAGCTAAAATTTTAATTTTCTTGAGGTTATAGTCATAAGTTTTTAAGAAAAAAAGTAAAAATTGCCGCCATTTAGCGAATTCTGAATCGATATTGATGGTTTTCAATTTTGTGAAAAGGTATTTTTGCGTGCAATGAGAAATACGTAATTTATGCAGCGTTATGTCATTAAAATTCAAAGAAACACTAATTTTTTTATGAATTTAATGAATAATAAAAGAATTTGCTTCCCTACACGCTTCATTTTGTATTTTATCTAATTCCACTGCAAAGAAAAGAAATTTATTCTTAATTTTCAAGGAGGCAAATGGCTGCAAAAATTCAATGAATGTAGGCACAAAAAAATTCAAACACTTAAAAAATTAATTTAAGAAAAATTGTGACGACATTGAGAGGTCAGACTGCTTTTTGATTTGAATTTCAATTGGTACTTTGTAAAACTTTCGAACCGGATGCAAGTGCTGCGAAGTCACAGTTTTATTTTTCGGAAATGTTTTTGTTGTGTTTTGGTTTAAACGTCAAAATATAAATTAATAACAAATTTATTATATTAAAAGAAAAGACACAATTTATTATAATAAACAAATTAATAACAACGTTTATTATATTAAACATATTATAATAATAATATTTATTATTATTATGAGACAAAAGTACATAGACTCCGTATCGTTATGGTTTGATGAAGAGAATTGTGGACATGAAAGGATTGAGCGGAAAATCATAAGAGAGAATTTTCTATTTTCGATGTGAATGTGAAAATCGGAGATTGCATTCATATTTTCGAATTATATTACGAATGAAATAAGATTCGAATCGAAATACAGAGTAGGGCCCCAGGTGCGTTGGAGTCGCAACATGCCCCTCATTAAGAATTTCTATGAAGTTTGGTTGTGCTTTTTTAATCGTCTCAATGTGTATAAGAACAAGTAAAATAATTAAAATATTGTTAAAAATAAATGCTTAACCAAGCAAATACTTTAGAGAATTTGAATACAAATGATTTAACCCTTCGTTACATGATTTTTTCACCCTGTGTATAAAAATATTTTATGTCTTTATTTGTGATTGGAGAGGTTTAGAGAATGTATAAACGAAATTTGGATGCTCTGCAATGAATAGGAGTGAAGTTACGCAACATTGCATGTGTGCAATTTCATGCAGGCAAGCAATAAAAATTAGTATATGAGGGTTTTTATATTAATTTTTATTAATTTGTATTTTACATTTTTGAAATGGAATTATATGCTTTTAATAACTTAAGGGGGGAAACGCTGCCAGAGGTCGAAAAATAGGTCATGTTTGTGAACTTTTTTAAGGAAACATATGGGATATTTTTAAATGAGGGTTTTTATACATAAAATATACATATTCAAGAGTATTTATTTTATTAAAAAAAAAAATTAATATTAAGGTCGATACAGTATTTTTTGTAGAGCGCTCTGAAAAAAAGGTGAAATGCGGTTACCAAGATTGCTCCTCCTATTTCATCAGAAACAAAAAAATGAAATATATTATTAAACGAGATACTTAAAACTCGTACTTGCCATAGCCGTTTTTGAAAATATTGATTTTTCACAAAATAGCGGACTTTCGAACGTAAAAAAACGATTTTCGACCAAAAATTCGTCATAATTTTGCCTATAAAAAATTAACGAAACTACAAAAAAAATCCTATGCCAAGTACGAGATTATTATGAATAAAATAAGCCTGCAAAAAATCAAAACGATTGAACGAGCTTCGAGAAATCTTGGTCACCGACTTTGAAAGCATGGTTTCGAGAAAAACGAGTTTGAAAATAAGGGCCAGCACTGCGCGCTCTAGAAGGCGGTTCACTCACTAGGCTATAACTTTGTTATTTTTATGAGATATCGACTTGAAATTTTCACCACATATTCTTGAGACTTAATGCTTTAAGAAAATGCAAAAAAATGTCTTACTGCGTTTCCCCCCTTAAACTAAGATATATTGCCCAGTTTTTTATATAGTCAATTTAAATTGACAATTTTATATAAAGGAAAATATAAAACACTGATTTGCAAGGTCACAAGGATTTTGTTTCTTAATTTGAAGCTAATTGTATAAGAATTCATCAAATAAGTACATAAAACATTATTCATTACGAAATTGTTTAAAACAATCTCTATTTTGATATATTATTAAAACATACTCTTGTCTTAACTATTGAGCAGCTAACATGAGTGTATTCATTGCACCCTGGTAATTTACATGGTAAACGCTTGTTGTCCCATTGTGGCCAGAGATCAAAATGGTCTAACCGAACTTCTGTTTGAGATAGTGGGAAACTTCTCGAATGTTTCATCATATTTTGCAAAGTTTTTTGATAATTCGGAAGGTCTTCCACTTTCTGTGGATAGTTTTCCTACTTTGTAGACTTTTTACCACTTACAAACGAAAATTGACAATTATTATGTTTTCATGATTACCGCTTTATTGCTACGCACGCTTATACAATAGCAATGCATTTACTAATATTATCGTATAGCGTATTTTTATCTTACAGCTTCCAATAAATGAGTGGAACAAATTGACTTCCCCCATAAATGTATTGTATTGTGAAACAATATTCGGACACTCAATGGATATTTTTTTACACAACTTCTTATCAAATCGTTCAGCTATAGTCTCAGGACTTTTACTACAATGGTTTGACATCAAATTAACAACTTTATTATCTCTCCATAAAATCAAATATACGTTAACATCATCATGGTAAGCTACATATTCCACAGACTCTCCTCGAGATGTCTTCATTAATATGGGAACACTCGGTCGTTTTGAGTTCGGAATTCTGTTCCGACGGATTGTACCCAATAAATACCCCTTTTGGCTAGTTCAATCATTAGTGGTAGTGTTCATATAATGATTATCATAAAAAAAATTTGTAATTCATATGAGAAGTACTTCCCGCAAAACTCTTTTATAGCAATATTTACACAAGCCCAAGATCATTTTCTTCGTGGTGACGAAGACAGGGGCTGTTTTCTTGACCCAAGTTATAGATTATTAAAATTAATTTATTTTTAATTTTAGCTTTAAATATAGTTAAGTGCATAGAATTGCACATCTGCAATATAACCTCATATCTGCAATGTAACTTCAAAATGTCTCCAATGCATGATATTGCATATTTGCAATTAAGCCATTTATTTTATAAAATTGAAGTTAAAATGCACAAAAAAATTAGTAAGCTTAGAGAAAATTAACTTATATTCTGGAACATAACATACATTTGAACGTTTTTTTGATATTTCTTGTATAATTATGAAAAATATTCACTTATTTTTTCTACGTATAAGACAGACCTTGTTCAAATCAATATTTTGGAAAAATTAAGTCCCCAATTTGACAAAAGAAGACAACAACTAATAAAAAAATGTCCAAATTTATTTTTAAATAAAATTCCGTCAGTTATATTCACAGGGTGCTATATCTCTTAGAAGTGAACATTGCTTATGTGCAATCCCATGCAACGAAGGGTTAAAGAATAAAGCTTTGCACTGAACGTTTGAATGAATGAAATTAAACGTTCATTCATTTTAATTTAAAACAACGTATGCGGAATGAAATCGCAACAAAATAAAAAACTTTATATATTTTTAAACAAAAACAAAAATGTTATTTCAATTATAAGGAAAAATATTACATTGCATTAGCTTAATGTAAAAAGAAATTTGTTCCGATTCGAGCTGCTTTACGGCAGTTTTGAGGTACTTTCTCCATTGCCTTTGAAAATGTAGATGTTGGCATATTTTTAAGCTCTTTTTGAATTTTTCGAACCAGAGTTTTTGTGGATTTGGGTCTAAAGTTATTTCCATATACTCTTCGTTTTAGATTTGCCCAAAAATCCTCAATAGGCCGTAGCTGAGGGACATTAGGAGGATTTTCCTCTTTGCGTACATATGGTATCTGAAGTGCGTCAAATGCTTCCAATGTCTTTTTTGCGTAATGACTTGATGCTAAGTCGGGCCAAGAGATCACATTTAAGTTCCTGTGCTGCTTATTTATAAAATCTTTCACTTTTGGAAGGCAGTATAGTATATATCGATCTGCATTGACAGCCAAACCCGACTCAAAAAACACTGGTTCGGACTGACTGTATGGTTCCATACTGACTGATTGCCAGCCACAATAGAACTTTTTTGGGAAACTTAGTGTGCTCTACAAACTTCACATTATCGTCAATGCGTCTTTTCCCCTCGAAAAAATGTTTTCCTTGCCATTCATTTCCGTCCATTGTGAAATACGACTCGTCGTCCATGATGCAAACAATGTCATTCTTGGCGTGGAATGTTTTTTCAACCAAACTTTTTAAACGATTTTTTGGGTGACTTGTTGAGCTTCAGAGGTAGTAGGCTTGTTTTTTCTGCATTTTCCTTGGATCCCCATATCGTTTAGATACTTTTTAACCGTTTTTCCATCACTGTGCTCCCTATACGATCTCGCGATTTTACCATCAGTAATACTTTTAAGTCGGGATCTCATTACCGATTCGCTCAAACTGCACTTTTTTCCGGAGCCACGTTTTCTTTCAGTCGTTTTTCTTTCTCTGTACATTGCAAGTATTCTATATACTGAACCACGATTTTCACCTTGCTCTACAAAATGTGAAACGATGTCAGCTTTCCTCCAATTGGGATGATTGTCGAAAAAATTACAAATTGTTTGACGACGTTGTTCTTCTCTTGTCCACATTGCACTTAAACTAATTGACGAATTTGAAATAAACAAAAACTCCAGCCTAACAAAACATGTGACAATCAAGAAAAACGGAACCCTGACGGCAGCTGTAGAACTTGTTTATACACAGCGTTGCAAAATATGTTGCGATTTCATTCCGCATACGTTACCTATACTAAAAACATGTACTGTTGACAGAAATTATAACATAATATATAAATATAAAATATTATTCACCTTTGCTTCGTATTGTTTTTCTCTTAATTCAGATACTTCTGTTCGTATTACTTCTCCGATATATTCAATAACCATTGTGTGTTTCTCCAAGTCTCTTGCTGCGTAAAGTCCTAACCCCTGGATTTTTGACCTGTAGAATAAAGAAATTATCCTCATTGCAATATCATTAAACAAAGTTGTATGGAATTGCAAGGAGAGTTTGCGAAAACTGATAATGAATTTGAAGAACATTTTTCTATAAGGTTCTCTCTTAGTTTTTTTGGGGTACAAAAAATTAAAACTAAACACTGGATTTTTTCAAATATTTATTCCGTTTCCAGAAACCTCATCTAAGAAATCAACATCAGATAATCTTATACATTAAGAATTTAGTAAAAATATTTTAGGAAAATTCTTCACCTTGTAGCCGTGATGTATTACCGACAAAAATGCAAGCTAAGGAACATTTTATACTTTCGTGAAATCAAGAAAATCTTGTTTTAATCAATAATTCATCAGTATTAATTTGGTGGGGCATGATTTTCAAAATTTTTAAATTCGTTCACCTGAATGATATATTCATCATATATTTTGAAAAAAACGAAAACTGAAAATTGATCTGCACTGGCAATGCCAAATTTATCTTTTTGTATATAAGTTTGTAAATGCCGAATAAGAATTTTTCGGAATAGACGCCACTTCATTGCTCATGAAACGCCATTTTCATTAGCATTTGACTTATATATCTGGCTCGGCGGGGTAACCATTCTAGTTCCGCAGAATCTTATTTGGGAGCGAAAATTATTATAAATCATATTATTTTTATTAATTTCAATTCTGATGGTTTCCCAAACTAAAAAGTAAGAATAATTTATAAATTTGTTAAAAAAATATATTCCTAACTATGAATTTTTAAAGGAATTTTAATATTATATAGTTCGATCAGAATAAATTATAATTTTGTTTGAAATTTGGCTTTTTTATTCAAAATCCACGTGGGAGTCACCTGCGAGGCGTTTTCCTCTAACATCTTAAAATTCTTTTTAATTCAACATTTCCTAAGCGTCAACGTTTCTACTCGGAACTTATTACCACATTACCTAACAGCGCCCTATCTTGCCAATCTCGCAGCAAATAAAAATGTCTTTTTCAAATTCAAAGGGTCAACAACAGCTCGAACATCAAAATCACAATTGTTCACTTTGTCGACTTGAGTCGACTGCAGCAAAATATTTCACAAAAATTGTGTTAATTCCGCTGATGACACAGTCTTCAAATGCCGTTCATGTTCATCCATAAGACCAACTTCACCAGCATTAAGTACTGCAAGTCGATGCTCTAACCGTTCTCGTCTTTCACAATCTCAAAGGATTGAATTACAACTTCAAAAATTAGAAGAATAGCGAGAACTCAACCAAAAGTATTTAAATAAAAAGTACCACAGTTTGAATTTCATTTTCAATAAAACCGGTCGTGTTTTCTTTGAAAAATTTATTTATATATATATATAAAAAATATTGAAAAATTAAAAAAACGAAAAATCAATAATTTTTCTATCGGAAAATTGAATTAATATGCGGAATATTTTGAAATCCAGCTGTGTCTTAGTGATAGACTAATTTAGTATATTTTAGTACAATTGTTAAACAATATTGTGTTTGATTTATAAAAAGTGGACTTCGTGACTGTAATTTATAATGGGCGAACCGCCCGACGTGGCCAAGCGGCAAAATGCCGCTCAACCACTGTTCGAGCTGGACAATTCTAAAAGATCAAAAACAATTTCTCCCGGTCCAAAATATCTTGTAATTACAAGAAAAGAAAGTGACGATACCCTGGCAAATGTTTCTCCATTCTTAATTAAAAAAACTATAGACAACGTGTGCGGAGGTGAAATCGAAACATGCAAAAAACTACGAAATGGCTCTCTTTTAGTAAAAAAAAAAGTCTTTCCCAAGCCGTCAAACTCATAAAGCTAACAGCACTTACTCAAACAATTAAAATTGAGGAAACGGAACACTCTTCTCTAAACTACTCCAAAGGTATCATATACTCAAATGATTTGTGAGGTATACCGGAGGAAGAAATTCTGAACGAGCTTAAAGATCAGAATATAACAGATATCAAAAAAATTTGATGATGAAAAAATGAGAAAAGTAGGTGACAATTTAGGCGTTCGTGGCGTAGTTGGTTAAAGTGCGTGGCCGCTATGTCAACGAACCTGGAGACCCAGGTTCGAACCCCAGCAGCGACAGAAAATTATTTGAATTAAAATAATTTTTCTGTACGGTCGCCACCTCTCTGCAGGCAATGGCAAACCTCAGAGAGTAATCAAAATGCCATGTAAAGCTTCTTGAGAACGAGAACATTCCGTTCATCGCCGTTCGGAGTCGGCGTTAAACATGTAGGTCCGGTTCTCGGTCAATTGTGTACAAACTTAATAACACGCACAACACAATTGATCATAAGAAGCTAGGTCAAAGTCCTTTCAAGGGCTGAAATGGCCAGTTATTTATTTTTTTTTTTTTTAGGTGACAATTTAACTGAAACTGGTTTAATTATAGTAACTTTTGCAACACTTATGGCATCATTTTATAAATCACCGTGATGAAACGCAACGCTAACGCGGCGCATCACTTGGATTAAAAAATTGCATTTTATTGATCACTACGTTATTGCGTTAGCTATGTTACGTTACCCCAGTGAACTGTCAGTCAACAACAGTTTAGGGTTGTCACATGTAAAATAAAACAAGCATCATTATTGTGAAAAGGTGTTTTGAATGAATAAAAACAGGATCAATATTTATGTCCCTAAGGTGCCGATCTATATGGCAAAATCTAAAAATGGCTTTACGCCGTACTTTGAAAATAAAAAAAGGAGTTTCTTTTTGTTTAACCAAAAATTAACTTACTTTATTTAAATTATTTTCTGCCATATAAATCAAAAATACCAGTATTTTATTTTGCTGCTGCTTCCAAAACTCCTCCCATGTTTTCCAATGTAAGTAATAAAACTTTAGTTAACCAATAGATTGATCTATAGTGCAACATCTTTTTGTTAAAGAGTTCTTTTCATTTCTTTCAGTCACACTAGTTCTAATAATAATTATGCTGAGCTTGCAAAGTCAATGCAGCAAAATTGTTTGCGTCAGTCGCTATGTAATACAAATCGTTTGACCCAGTGCCGTTATGAATGAAAGAAAATAAACAAAACGAAAATTAGTTTATCAATTGCAATTCTTTAAATTGTGCCGAATTTCAATTATACCGTAAGCTTGTTGTGCTGTGCCACTACAATTGCAAATCTTTGAAATATATAAACCAAATTCTGGCTTGTTGGCAACCATTTCAGCTGTTCTCTTCAGCCATCATTAAATTGAAATTGCAATATAAACGCCAAACACTGGCGTACCATTTGCTGCCTGCGGTAGTTTTTTATTTCTTTTAGCAACATTTCGAACTGCTGGTTCGTTGTTGCTATCTTTAACCTATATTTAAACGATATATGTAAACATTTAAGAATATATGAGTGAAACAAATAGTTATTACCCTTTCAATGCCAACTTATTCGTTCTAACGGCAGCTCAAGAGCAAGTGATGAAAGTGACAGTTCAAGTGAGCGAAATTTCAAGTGAAGCGTTTTATAAAATGCGAACTTCGTACTATTTTCACTACGCTTTTGCGTTACTCAACGCTGAAGATCACGGCGTGAAGCGTTGCGTTTTATAAATTGCGAATTTCAGATACGGAGCGTGAAGTGATGTGCAGGGATTTATAAAACGATGCTATTAATCTTCCAAGTGATATCTTTATTGGATACGAAAAAGTATTCACCCGCCCTTATATACCTCTCCCAATAAGATGCAAAAATTGCCACCGATTTTGACATCTTAACAAGTTCTGTGAAAATAACAAAATTTGTAACAACTGCGGTAATGAAGATCACGTTGACCCTGACTTAAACGAATCATGTAACAAGAATGTTTCATGCATTAATTGCAAAGAAAACTTAATCGAATATAATCACCATACGTATGACAAAAAATGCCCTGTGTTCATTAAAGAGAAAGAACTTCAAGCAATAAGAATATTGGAGAAAACTGATTCAAAAAATGCTGTCCGAATCTATAACGAGAGGCACCAGCACAATTATTCTTCTTACTCATCCAGACTTCAATCAACTAACACCATCCACCAATCATCAATAACAATAACAAAATCACATACCACGGCAACTTCAGCTCTTAACAACTCCATACCCACCATAGCCAAAGTACTCTAAACCCTAAATTCCAATATCACCAATCAAGACTCATTTTCGTTGCAAGACGTTGCTACCTGCTCCAATTCTGATATGCCCAAAAAATCGCTTGGCACAAGCTTAAAATCCCAGAGAATCTCGGACACAAAACTAAGAATTCTTCCGAAAAATACATCAAGACGCGCAAGAAATCAACTTAAGTTGAATAATAAAATTAAATCAACTTCCAGCATCTTAAAACACCATGGCACCGATTACGATACCGAAATCACAGACAAAACAAGTATAAACGAATCACTGATGATATAAGAATGAACTATGCTCACAACTTAAATATCTTTTATTCCATTTTAATTTTAATTTTTATGCTATTATTGCTCTTTTATTATTATTATATAATTAATACTAGTCAAGCTATTATTATAAGATTTCTTCAATTATATGATTATTTTACTTCTTTTTTTCTTTAAATCTATTCAACAATGGCTCTTAAAATAATCCAATGAACATTCGAGGATATCTTAATAATTAGAATGAGCTACAATATTTAATTAAACTTCATAATCCCAAAATAGTCTCTTTGCAAGAAACTCATTTACATAGTATTTCAAACATTACCATTCCAATCAATTTCACCTTATACTCCTTAAATTCCTCACCAAACTCGTTTGGTGGTGTCTCATTGCTTATTCACAATTCAATCCAACACACTCAAATTTTTCTCAACAATGGCATAGATGCAATCGCACTCTCAGTAAAATCAAAAATCGACTTCACAATACTTTCTACATATATTCCCCCAAGTAAACAATTTTCATTAAATAACCTTGAAAATGCCTTCAACAGTTATCACCCTTGCATCGTCACCGGAGCCTTTAACAGTTGGCATACTAGCTGGGGTTCTCCACGAAACAACAAAAGAGGTAACATCATTTCTAAATTTCTGAACCGATCACAATTCATTTTACTAAATGATG
Organism: Pherbina coryleti; assembly: GCA_943735915.1. Taxonomy (NCBI): domain Eukaryota; kingdom Metazoa; phylum Arthropoda; class Insecta; order Diptera; family Sciomyzidae; genus Pherbina; species Pherbina coryleti. Next base: position 101,650,558 of record OX030950.1, read on the forward strand.
GCTCCCCTATCAATTATAGCACCCATCACTCCTTTACTCACATAGATCTCACTTTCTGTTCCCCACTGTTAGCTGTTCAGTGCGATTGGAAAATTGAAGAAGACTCCTTTAGCAGCGAACACTTCCCTATCTCCCTAACATTATTTCCAACTCCACCTCAATACACCCAAAAATCAAGACCTAGCTTTATAATTGACAAAGTCAATTGGGATCTGTACCATAAACTCACTGACAAACACCAAACTAGTAGACCAATAAGCAAAAATATTAACAAAGAAGCCGCAAACATTCACCGCATAGTCCTCGAAAGTGCCAATGTATCAATACCGCAACGATCAACGCATCAAAAAAAACCTACTCTTCCATGGTGGTCACAACACTTAAGTAATTTAAAAACTGAAAAGAGAATACTGGAATATTTTAAAGCGTAACATTACAACAGTTACCATCCTCAATTATAAAAGAGACAACTCCAAATTCAAGCGTGAACTAAAATTGGCCAAAAGGCATATCTTACATAAAATTGGCCAAAAGACATAGCTTCACATCTGATATAAATCCCACAACCCCAACAAGTAAAATTTGGTCCAATATTAGAACCTTTTGTGGTATAAGGCCACGCCAAAATATACACTGTATAGCTTCAACTGCCACTCCCATCCTTTCTCTCACAGAAAACAAAGAAATAGCTAACGAGTTTTGTAAATACTGGTCTAAAGAAGCTTCGGACGACAGCTTCTCGGCTGAATTTCGTCAAAAGAAAGTTTCTGTAAATGCAATGACCAGTCAATTAAACCCATCGAGCAAAGCATTGCAAGCCGAGAGAGATATCAGCTACATCGAACTTAGCGCAGCTCTAAAAAAGCTTAAAGGCCGCACCCCAGGAGCCGATAGAGTGTCATACCCTATGATAAAAACCTTTCCTATCCAACCAAACTACTACTTTTACAGACTTATAATACTATATTAAAAAATTACATACCACAATCTTACAAAATTAGCACAGTTATACCTATTATTAAACTGCAAACGGACAGAACACTTACAAAATCATACAGGCCAATATCTTTAAACTCATGCTGCGGCAAAGTTCTAAACAAATCATTGCAGATCGGTTGTGGTGGTTTGTCACTACCAACAACCTTATCAATAACAGGCAGTTAGGATTCATAAAAGGAAAATCTGTATGTGATATTTTAGTATACCTAGATTATTTGATTACTAAATCCATTTCCGCGAAAAATCACTTATCAATAATTTCTCTGGATTTCTCGAAAGCCTTCGATAAGGTTGGCGTTCACACAATAATAGAAGAGCTTATTAATTGGAATCTTGGCCCTAACATAGTTAACTACGTCCGCAATTTTATGTCGAACAGACAAATAAAAGTTCGTATTGCAAACTCTTACTCAAACACCCTTCCTTTAGCCAACGGTATCCCTAAGGGATCCCCTCTTTCCGTCATACTTTTTCTTATAGCATTTAACAACCTATCTAATATTATTTCACTACATAAAGATATTGACTTTTGTTCTTACGCTGATGACTTTTACCTAATAAAGAAACTAGGAAAAAATAAAAACGTAAATCTAGATTTTAACAATGTAATCAACGACATTCTCTCCTGGTGCAAACACACTGGTGCTGAGCTCTCCCTTTCAAAATGCAAACACCTGCATATCTGTAGGAAACAGAATTGCCTATGTTTGATCCACTCCAATAATATAACCATTGAAAATGTTAATAACTTAAAAATACTAGGAGTCGTATTTAATAACAGATTTAGATGGAACTCTCACATCGAACATATCCTAATATCTTTATAAAAAAGTTAAATACATATTATTAAATGCCTCTCAAGCAATAAATTCAATTGCAATACTTACACCCTCATCTCCATTATTCACTCTATTTTAATATCAAAAATTGATTACGGACTTTACTTTTATGCAAATGCGCCTAAATCGTTAATAAACAAACTGCAAGCAATTGTTAATTCGGCGATACGAATGGCCTTAGGGGCCTTTCGGACCACTCCCATCACAAACATGCTATTCGAATCCAATATGATACCAATTCGGAATAGAAACAATGCTAAACAATTCAAATCACTCTTATATGGTTATCACTCTCCCGTTACCAAAATAATAGCTTCGGAAAAAATGTCGAAAATACCACAAAAAATCCCATCCTTGGTTAATAGGACAATTCAACTCTGCAAAAAATTTGGAATTCCTAACAGCACCATAAAACCCCTCAATAGCGAACACCCATCTCGGCTGCTTACAGCTTCTACTATAAATACATCCCTTCGCAAATTCTACAAACCCGCTACTCCTTCCATTACTTTTCAATGTAAATTCCGTGAAATTAAAGACAAACTACCCAACGTTACTTTTTTATACACTGACGGCTCTAAATCTGACAATAACTGCAGCTACAGTATAACCACAGAAAATAGTATTCTAAAAATATCACTTTTACCGAATTATTCCACTACGTTCTCCTCAGAAATAATAGCCATCTATGAAGCCATAACGTATGCTGTAAGCCAATCCTCCAAATTTGCAATATGCACCGATTCACTATCATCATTGGACGCTTTACAAAACCTAAACAATAACGAATACTATCCTCCTCTTATTAGAAACATTCTTATCGATTACTTCCCTAAAATAATATTAATTTGGATACCTGGCCACGTTGGTATACCAGGCAACGAATATGCGGACTTGTCTGCTAAATTTGCATGCAAAGCCCCACTTGCCTTGACTGAAAACCTCAATACCAAAGATATAAGAAACTTTTTAAGAGAACAATACAATTCAAATCTCTCCTTATCTTGGCAGCATACTTCACAATGGTACCAACAAATAAACATGAACAAAAACAACATCAAAACATTTCTTAGAGATAACCACATAGACCGGATATCCAGAAAAGACCTAATAAAATTTGAACGCCTAAGACTAGGCCATACCTCTCTAACTCATAGAGACCTATTCGATTCTCAAATCTCCTCTTTATGCCCATATTGCAACACAAATTCTCCAATATCCTTACTGCACATCCTCAATGATTGTCCACATTTCAATAGCCCCAGATTAAACATATTCCATAATGATTTTCCAACGTCTTTTCTCTCTTTTCCTACTTTAGATAACATAACTAAAATTGTCAACTATCTCAAATGTTCCAATATATTTTCACTTATTTAACGCTTGAATATGTACTAATTTACTCTATTATTATTTTATTACTACACCCAGAGAAAAAGTGCAATGTAAAAATTAATATGATCATATTTGATTCAAAATTAAATATGAAACACTTTGATTGTAATAAAAACATATTGAAATAGATAAGTGAATATGAGTGTAAATTAAATCAAAGTGTAAAACACTAAATATTATATATATAATATTATCATTAAACATTATTAGAATTTAGTATGTTTCAAAGTACAACTGAATATTTAAAAAATTTAAATAAGGGTAACATCATCAAACTACAGAGCTGCTTGCTTAATGTGTATTTATAATGGTTTTTATTTTTGATTTTCAGATGAATATGTATGTATTTCATATTTAAATTTCTTGTTTTTCATAGTTGTTCTCATACTGTACTCCTCTTACAAACAACCACAGAAAGTCGCTCAAGTGCAGAAAAAATCACAGCAACAATGTAACGTTCACTGTGGCGCTAACTGAAATTAGTTACAATAACAAAATATCAGTAGCAAAAGACACAGAAGCCGGCAACTTCTGCGCTGAACTACCGTTAGCCGCGTACATTTTTTTTTTCTTCGGTGTGGTTGACAAAATTCAAACATTATTGCAACATACGCAACGTGCATTGCGGCGCTAACGGGAATTACAATAACAAATCAACAGTGAAAACAGAGACAGGAAGATCAAGCTGACAACTTCTGCGCCAAACTTTGTTGAGCTTGACGATCAAACATGATTGTGCATTCGTCGTGGAAACAAGTCGCGTTGTTTATTAATATTGTCTCGTTGTTTATCGTTGTTTAAGTGATAGTTAAATAAAAACAATTAAAAGTGAAAAGCATGCAGTGGTGTTTCGAAGTATTGTACAGACAAAAGATTGGATTTAATTCCTACAAACGCGCTAAAAACTACTATCCAATTTAAAAGAATTGTGTTCAATATTGTGTTGTTTGACTGTACGCATCTTCAGTTGTGTTGCTGCAAAAACAATTTGTATGTGTTTCAGATTTGTGTGTTGTTGCCAAATAACGGGAAATTCCCGCACTTATGTTACTTGTGTTCGTTTTGTTTTACTCGTCTGTCTTGTTTCTCTTCGGTGGATTTCAGTTGCTACACAAAAAAATCAAATATGTCCAATCCATCGAACAACAAAATTGTGGACACTGGCCAGCTGAACAGTCCAACTGATTCCGACGAAGAACGATTAAAAAACCTGCTGCGTTCATTTCATTTAGAAAGCATTTTCGAAATTTTACAATGTAAGTTTTTTATCATTTTTATACAGTGTTACAATTCTACACTGTGTTACAATTCAAAAGAAAAATTTAAGGCATACTTGAAGATGAACGAAAACTCAAAATTTTAAATTTTTTTATGGAATATATGTATTAACCCCTTCTAAGCTCAAATCTGGAAAAAATTTTTCGTCGCTCTCAAGTGGCTTAGAAGTTGGGAAAATGGTCCTTAAAAACTTGTGATTTCTTTTTAATTTTCCAACAAATCCTAGCATTATGGAAATCAAAAGAAAGGTTATGCTGTTACCTATTCAACAAGCTATCAATCATAAAAATCCATACATTACTTTTGAAGATATAGCATTTTACATATGCACACTTGGTAGTTCACCCTCTTACGAAATAACCTAAACGTAAGTAAAATCATCAAATTAATAAAACGTATTTTCAATTGTGCATAATATGTAAAATGCTATATCTTCAAAAGTAATGCATGGATTTTAATGATCGATAGCTTGTTGAATATATAACAGCAAAACCTTTCTTTTGATGCCCATAATGCTATGTTTTGTACGAAAATTTAAAAAGAAAATACAAGTTTTTTAAGTCCATTTTCTCAAGTTTCAAGCACTGTAACTTCTAAACCACTTGAGAGAGGTGAAGAATTTTTTTCAGCATAAGCTTTTTTAGCTCCACGTACCCATTTAAAAAAAAATGAAAATTTTCCATTTTCACTCATCTTCAATTGTTCCAAATTTAATAACGAAAACAAGACCATAATTTTTTTAAAGGTTTTTGATGCGCTTAATACAAATCTGTCGTCTGAAACGTCAAGATTTTGATACATTCTAACCGAAAAGTGAAAAAACATGTTTTTTTTGTCCATATTTGAGGATTATTAGCACCGGGAAGTTTTTTATTCTTAAAAAGTCACACGGTATTTCAAAGTAAAATTCTTAATCTTTAAATGCCGTTGAGTTTGCTCAACTATCTTCAAAACATCCCAGCAAAAAGTTCGCATGCATGTAATGTCTAAAATAATCTAGAAACCGTAAATAATCACTTACCTTTTGGGTTGCAGAATACATTACTTTAACATAGGCATGTCATTGGCGGTAGGCGATTGCAATTTCTCATACCAGAGAAGCACTTATATAAATGCATACCAGACGCGGTTAAATAATATCTTATGCTCAAGTCATTTTATGATTGCTCTTTTTGTATTTCTTTTTTGCATTATATGGCGGCTTTATGGTCTTCCAAAAAATTAACCTTTTTTAAATATCTCTTTACTGTTGGCTTTACTTGATTCCTTCAAAGAACAAAGATAAACAAATGTTATGAGGCATTACAGTCTACATTACTTTTGGGCCTTAGGAATTATGTAATGCATTAAATAAGCGAATATAAGGTAAAGGCATTACATTTTAAATATGTTTTGCAGGGTATGATACCTGAGATAACTCAATCCCTGCAAAAAATTTTTAAAATGTAATGCCTTTACCTTATATTCGCTTATTTAATGCATTACATAATTCCTAAGGCCCAAAATGCTATTAATTTTTATTTAAAGTAATGCAGACTGTAATGCCTCATAACATTTGTTTATCTTTGTTCTTTGAAGGAATCAAGTAAAGCCAACAGTAAAGAGATATTTAAAAAAGGTTAATTTTTTGGAAGACCATAAAGCCGCCATATAATGCAAAAAAGAAATACAAAAAGAGCAATCATAAAATGACTTGAGCATAAGATATTATTTAACCGCGTCTGGTATGCATTTATATAAGTGCTTCTCTGGTATGAGAAATTGCAATCGCCTACCGCCAATGACATGCCTATGTTAAAGTAATGTATTCTGCAAACCAAAGGTAAGTGATTATTTACGGTTTCTAAATTATTTTATGCATTACATGTAAGCGAAGTTTTCGCTGGGTAGGTTCTTCAACATAGTCCCAACCTTTGGAAAAGTATGGTATTGTTTCTGTATACAAATTCTGTTATATAGTGTTAGTAATATTATTGGTGTTATTGTATTTTAGCTCATGGAGTGACTTATCGTTGTTTACAATATATTTCAAAAGACGATATAAAAGATGCCATACCCAACATTGGCTTAAGAGCTGAATTCAGGGAAAAATTATTTCTTTGGCGAAAGAAAGAGGTTGGATATCTTTTATTCAATTACTTATTTAAGAAAAATTAAACAACACCTTTGTTATATGACACAGTTCAACATTGACGACGAAACCCTATCTATTGATTTAAATGTGAAGACATGGCTCCAGAAAACATTATCATCTACTTCAACTATAACATCTGAGCAATTTGGATCTCCACTGGTAAGCGATTTACATAAAGTTCATTGATAGTATATAACACTTTTTCATATTTACAGGATATTCGTTCAGTATTGCAAAGTTGTTCAAGAGGAAAAAGCATTTTGAGCCACTATGAAAAAAAGTGTCAACTTTCAAACAAACACAGAGAAGAGCTCATAACATTAATAGTAGAGGAAGCAAACTGCAATCAAACAATAATCAAAACATCAGACTACCCATTGCTGATCAGCCAAATTGTAAATATTTTCCCAACAGAATGTGAAACCAAAGTAAGTATTTGATATTTAAAAATCTTAAATTGAAATAGTCATTTAATAAAATCTCTTAAGGGGGCATATAGGTTACAAATTTTGAAAAAACATTTTTTTCGGGAATTTCATAGAAGGAAAAAAATATCATTTTCAAATTTTGCACATATGTATATTTATTAACATTTAAAGAATTATAAAAAATTGTTTTCAGAATTTTTGAAGCGGTTTATGGCGTTATTTGATTTTTTTTTTAAATTACAAAAAATTGACGGTGTGCAGGATATCACCAGTCTGGAACATCTGAGGAAAAAGTTAAAAGATCAAATTAATCCCTGTTTAAGTGGTTACCGCCTGAACTAGGATTATTTTTTCTGCCGAAAAAAACAAAATGGCGGTCATTTGAAAAAACACTTGATTTTCGAAGTTACAAAATCGGTCGCCATTTTGTTTTTTTTCTATGGAAAAAAATTATTCTAGTTCGGGCGGTAGCCACTTAAACAAGGATTAATTTGATTTTTTTACTTTTTCCTCAGATTTTCCAGACTAGTGAGATATCCTGCACACCGTCAATTTTTTGTAATTTAAAAAAAATCAAATAACGCCATAAACCGCTTCAAAAATTCTGAAAACAATTTTTTATAATTCTTAAAATGTTAATAAATACACATATGTGCAAAATTTGAAAATCATATTTTTTTCCTTCTATGAAAATCCCGAAAAAAAATGTTTTTTCAAAATTTGTAACCTATATGCCCCCTTAACAATTACATTTTTCATTTTCGTTAGGAATTTTATTTCATTCCGCGTGCTGGTCGAAAGAATCCAGGTGGCAAATTGTATGCAAAATATACAAACGCGCGATCGAAACGCATAAAACTCAGCGATAAACCTGAATTAACCGATAGCAATGAATCTATTTACTTCATCTCCGGGTACTTCGATGGAGTTCGATGAAAACATTGGAAAAGCTTTAAAAACAGAATTAAAAAGAGACATATCAGATTGGAATGCAGTGATTAATAAGTGGTCAAAAACACATTCTCTTCGCCGTAAAGATTTGTTTAACCTTCAACCAGCCGAATTTTTGAGTGAATGGCCAAAATACTCTGATTCCAGAGCCGTAGATTTGGTAAGTTTTAAAATAACACAACCGTTTGTATGGATTATAATTTTATAAAGATTCTTTATTTTTAAAATATTTTTCAACGAACGTAAAGTATGTTGAAAATTTATAACAAGAAAATCTAAGCAATAGAAATTAAAATATTTGCAAGTAGAAAAATATACAGTTAACAGTTTCAATTTTATATATATACTGTTATTAAATGTAATATTTATTAAATATTTCTATTTAATTTCAGATTAAAGCTGATTTTGATGTTTTATATTCAGGCAAGGAATTAATGCTTTCCAGCAAATGGGAATTTTTCAAAAACAAAATTCAGCTGTATTACCAAGCAAATGTGCACAACGCCAATTGTAAACAGCTATTCTCGGAGTTGCACCTTGCAGAAACTTTTGGTAAATAATATACCGCATATTATCGTAGAATAATATAATAATTTCTTAACATATTTTCCCCCTATCTATCACAGATTCATCAGATTACATTTTGACGATACTTTTACCATCAGTTCTGCCTCCTACTTCCTGGTACAAGGATAAATTCGGCACATCGAGAAAGATCACTTTGTTGGACGCGCAAGAGAGTTTTGTACTCCGTTTATCTTCATTAGGAAATTACCAGCTTAAAGTGAGTGAATTAATTACCAAAAACTTTGGTAATTGCTGTACACTTCAACCCTTTCTTATAGTTGAGGGCGTAAATTCTTTTGATGTTAAGTCATTTTATGTATATTTTGATAAGACTTTGTATAAATTAAATTAATTTATAGAGTCCTTGGATATATGTTTCAAAATTTTCAATACCTTAAATCTTAAGTATCCTTTAGCTTCACAGCTACCGTGGTTATTTATCCAAAAATTTTTTTACGAAATTAACACTTCTTATGACACAAAATCTGCAAATTTAACTGCTCTTTTGAATTTCATGAAACAATAATTCTAATTAATAAGATCTTAACTATTTTGTACAGATTTACTCATAAATACAAAATGTATCCATGTTTTAAGTTAAAAAAAAATTTTCTAAATGCAGATTTACTAATCAGACATTTAAAATTTGATCATTTAATATCACAAAACAACCCATTGCAATGCAAAGTCATTAGCTGTAATCAACTTTTTTCAAAGTATAATGCATTTAAAGTTCACTTACGAAAAATACACTCAAATTTTACATATGACAAGGTATTTGAAAATAATGTTGATGTTTCATCTATAAAAAACTCAAAAAAATTGAACGATTTAACAGTCAATGTTACGCAAGCATACACTGAAGGAAAACCTTTCATAGAATTTGACTGCTTCAACAGACAAGAATGCATTGATAATCTTAAAAAACAAGCTCTATTACTAACGATTCGCCTACATGCGCAGTCCTTTATGCCTAGAAACGAAGTTATTGCTATTCAGGAAATGATATCAAATTTGCTTTTAACCATCTCAAATTTGCTCAAACTTATCAGTTCATCGAGTCCAAATATCAAAACAGACTTAGAATGTATTTCCTTTTTTTGTAATCAGCCCTTTGAAGAAATAAAGTCCGAACACCGCCTTTTAAAAGTTTTAAGAGATATGCATTTATATCATGATCCCAAATCATTTATTGTTTCAAATGAAATTGCCCCAAAGGTTGTAAGAGGAAGATCATCTTTTTTTCCCAAAAAAAATGGACATCTACATTATGCCTGTTATATTTCAAATAAAATCTTTTTTTGAACTGCCTAATGTTTTAAATTTGACACTTGAAAACCAAAAAGTACTGCAAAGAAACAAGTCGTTTGTAAACTTTGTAAATTCAGAAACATATGCAAACAAGTTAAACAATTTTGCGTCCGAAGACATTGTAATACCCTTATTTTTGTATTTCGATGAGTTTCAGATAAATAATGCGTTGGGAACGCATGTATCATCTATTTGTGGTTGTTATTATACGTTTCCAACTTTACCTCAGTACTTATTGTCAAAATTAGATTTTATTTTCCCTTTTGCATTTATTTCATCACATGTCTTAAAAAATTGTGATCACGAAACAACATTTTACCATATATATCGTGAACTACAGGAGTTGGAGAATGGAATTGAAATTTGTACACCAGAAGGAAACATAAAAGTTTATTTCGTTTTAGGATTGATTTTGGGAGACAATTTGGGTTTAAATACATACTTAGGCTTTGTGCAATCCTTTAGATCAAAGAGATTTTGTAGAGTTTGTTCCAGAACTAATAACAAAATGAAAAGTGACAGTACAGAAAAAAGTACGCATTTAAGAAACAAAACATCGTATGAAACAGATTTGGATAAGCAAAATTTTTCAGAAACTGGCATTAAAACTGATTGTATATTTAATCAATTGAAAAATTTTCATACAACTGAAAATTTTTATTTTGATTTGATGCATGATATTTTGGAAGGCGTTTGCGTTTATAACATTTGTAAGGTCCTGCTGGCTTTAATTGATGATAAAATTGTAAGTATACAAACAATTAACAGCAGAAAGCAACTTTTTTCTTTTGGCGAAATAGAAGCAGGAAACTCTTCGGTGTCAATTGAACTGAACAAATTAAAAAGTAGCAAGTTAAAAATGACAGCTAGTGAAGTTTTTTGTTTTACCAGATTTTTACCATTAATGATAGGGGATTAGATTCCTGAAAACAATAATCACTGGGTTTTATTTACAAAATTGTTAGAAATAATAGATATGCTCTTTCAGAGCAAATTTACTGCACATGATTTAAATGTTTTAAAAACAAAAATAAAAGTACATCACGAATTATATGTACAACTATACGGACCTACTCTAAAACCAAAGCATCATTTTATGGTGCATTATCCTACAGCAATATCGAAATGCGGGCCATTAAAATTTGCTTGGGTAATGCGTTTTGAAGCCAAACATAAAGAAGCAAAATCGTATTTAAGTTCAATTACATCAAGAGTAAATTCTTGCCGTTCTATTTGTATCAAGTTGTCTCTTAAAGTTAGTAATTTTTTAATCATGTACGAAAAAGGAATTCCACCATTTTTCAAAAAATCAGGATTTTCAAATATGATCATAGCAGACATAGAAAGTTTGAAAAATATAAATTTTTCTCATAACTTTGAATCTGATTACTTGCCAGTTTGTGAAGAAATTGAATATAAAGGGATTTTATACAAAAAGTTTTACTATGTAGCAAACAACGACGAAAATTTAAAATTGTTTAAATTGCTATTGATTTTTTATCAAAAAGAAATAGTTTATTTTGTATGTAATCAAATAGAAATAAATGGATTCTGTAAACATATACAAGCGTATGAAATAGGTCAAAAAAGTCCAGAAACTCTTATTAAAGAAATTACATATTTTACAAGGTGCCCAATGCATTTGTACCAAATGAATGATGGAAAATCATATTTGAGATATAAATCTCTTTAAGCATTACATGAAATGAATGAAATTGAAAAATGTAATTAAAATTTTGGTGTAATATGAAATAAGAATGTAAAAATTTTTAATAAAAAACTTAAAAATAATTTGTTTTTTAAAAATACATGTAAAATATAATATTATATAAGTAAAATATAAGATATAAAATATAAGTAAAATACAAAATTAAAGCAAACTGTATTAATGTACTCAAAAACTGAATGAAGGATTTTAAATAAAAAATTTTTAAAATATACTTGATATTTTTTACAGTTACATAATTTTTTATTAATGTTGCGAAATATTTGAGGTAAGTACTAAACTATTTAAAAGAAATAAGGAAAAAATTCATTTGAATAGGAAACATTTTAATCTGACCCGTTAACATATTTCTATTCAACATTGTTGCACTTCAAAACAGATATTGCAAACATTTAAATTTAAATTGAAATCATTAAATTGAATATGCAAATAATTAATCAAGAATAGGCACCATATTTGTATTAAATATAAACACACTTCGGAAGAAATATGAATAATTTATAAATGAAAAATTAATAAAATTTGAATTTAGTATTAACACATTTGAAGTAAAATATTTAATATATTTGAATTCAATATTATCACACTTCAAATTCAAAATATAAAGTATTCTAATTAAAAATTATTGTAATTGAAATAAATATGGAAATTTTTCACTTTTAGTTTGCTGAATATTTGGATTAAATATTATTGCACTTCAATTCAAATATGCTTGCACTTTGGGTTAAATATTGAAAACCTTTTGAATCAACTATGTTATTGATTAAATTTGAATTAAAGTGAACACACTTTAAAATAAATATTTCACCCTTCGAAGCTAAATCATTACCATAAATATTTAAATCAAAGTGTAAATAGTTAGATTTACTACGGTTTTTCTCTGGGTGTATATACTTTACTACTTTCTTTTTCCTAATTAGTTTTTATAATTTTAATTATAGCTAATTTGTAATAAATAAATAAATAATAAAAAGTACCAACTTCTTAAAGAAACTAAAGCTCTCACTGATATTTCGTCCGAAAAGTCACAGACTGTTCATAATTGGCTTGCCTCATCAGCGCTTATTCATGATGACAATGTACAACCTATAATTAAGGGGGTATATGGGCAAATCCTGCGTGTCGGACGTCACATTCGGACGCATTTTTTTCCAATTTATATACTGAAAATGTTTTGTTCAATGCAAAATTAAGTATTAAGGGACTGCTATTTATAAATATCAGAAAAAACTACAATATAAGTGTAAGTGCATGAACAGTGGTTTTGATATTCAACGTTCGGACGTTATTAAAACAGAAGTAGTTTTGATATTAATTGTAAAATCTGCTATTTAATATTTAAATATACAAAAAAGTAAGCATAGTCGTTAATTTTTATTATTGTTTTTATTTTTGTAATATTTATTATTGTTCGGACGTCATGTGTCTGACGTCATTAATTTTTCCATCATTACATTATTTTACTTATAGATTTTTTTTAATTATTTTTAATATTAACATCTACTTTAACATATTTTTTATTTTTTAAAAAATAGGCTGTTCCAGCAATATAAATGGAGGTTTCATTTTTGCAATATTTTTAATATTTTGTCATCTATTGTGGAGCGATGTTACGTAGTTTTCAATTTAATGGCGTTTATGTTAATTGACTTCATTTTAGAAATAAATACCTTGTCTTTTCTTCACAAAAAACTGGCGATAAAAACCCATGTGTATCTTCAATTTTCGTTCCTTTTTGTCACCACCAATTCGCCGCAAATTGCCAACAAACTGTCCAAATTGCTATCAAGTCATGACCAATTTAAAAGGTGTCAGTGTAAATTAAGTTTCTTCTTGTAATACTATACCAGTGGCACAATCCCTATTGACATCCCTGCCTCACTCACATCCTAATATGGCAACACCACCACACCTCTTGGCGAATCAAAATAGAAATATGGAAACTTCTCCAAATATAATGCACTCTCAATCATCACCAATTCGCTATCACAGGTTTTACTCGAGTAGTGTTAATATTCCACCATCAATTACTTCTGTTCCCCAGGATAACACTCGAACTCAAAGAAATTCTTCACAGGCAGCAAGTCAACATGTGTCAGTATCAACAGTAGCAACAACTTCAACATCTAATCGGGCAAATATGCCCGTCAGTTCAAATTTAGTGTCACCATACGGAGCTATGAATTCGTATAGGATGACCTCACAGCAATCGGCCGCAGCTGCCGCGGGCTATTTAGCTGCGAATAGTGCAGCTTCTGTAGGGTTTTCTAATACTCAACTTCCCGTTCAGATGGGTGTAATGAATATGCAAGCAATACCAAGACTCGGGAAGTATCAGGGCGGCACAGCAAAACTCTATGTACTCGGCGTACTCTCCTTATATTCCACTAAATGGCCATATGAGAAGATAGATATAATTTCTTCAAAATGTTTACCTTACTTTGAAATAAAAAATTAAAAAATTTCGTTCCTCAATTATTTTAGGTATCGTTCAATTTTCTTACTAGCCTGAGTATTTTATAATAACATAGTGCAACAAATTAATTGCTTTGGGGTAAAATTCAAACTCATCCTCATACTTGAATTTTTGTACGAAATACATTAAAAAAATATATCTTATGGAGACCATTTTGCTATACCATAACGTTCGCTAGATTTTTTTTTTTAACATTAGGGATTATAAAGGTTTGAGCTTTTGCTATAATAAAAGTCCGGACACTTTTTGAGTTTTTTTTTTTGTGGAGGGGGGGGGGGGGGGGTGGTATGAGTAGATGGCATCCACAATTTTGCTTCACTTGTACAATTCATGTTTTGTTACGATAAAGCTTGCAGCAAGAATTCTTGACTTAATTATGTAAAAAGGTGTTGATTTTTTCTTATCTTCTTTGATACCTTGGATGCTTTCAAATTAGTAGGAATATAAAACAATTAGGAAGTATGTAATTCATTTATATTTAATGAAATATTTAAAAATTAACAAGTTCTTTAAAAAATAATAAACTTAGAATGAATATAAAAACGTAACAATAACTCCACAATAAATAATTATATGAAAATAAAAATAAAATAAAAACTAAAATGAATTTTGCACTAAATATGTATCAAATGTGGGGCTACTTAGTACAAAGTAGTACTAAAACACCTACAACAACAAATCGCAACATTTCGCAAATCAAGAAGGGTCAAAACAAATTAATACTAACTGCAAACAACAATCGTAAATATAACAACGATTTGCTTAACAGTTCATTGAATTATTTTATTAGTTTCTTACACAGTGTTTCAGCTACTTTCTTAAAGATCACTTTGTGTTCACACGAGAATTTTCTAGGAAAGAGATATTATAATTATTTTTTCAATTTGTGTGGTCCAAGTCCGGACAAAATCACAAGTCCGGACAAAGTCCTCACATGGTTGAATAGTCCGGACAATCTGGACTAAATCCTGACGTATGGCAAGCCTAGTCATAATGCAAAATCTCAATTTTCAGCATTTTCTGCGTTTTGACATTTTAATTAATAAAATCGCCCAGTTTTGAATGAAATTATAAATTTATAGGTTCTTAAAGATTACACTACTCAACGAAGATGTATTAAAGAAGGTGGAAGAAGTAGATGACGTCTATAAAATCAACACCGTTGCGCTGTCAAAATCGAAAGACATGAAGTGATGCCATATTTTGTGCGATAATCCAATGAAAAATCCAATGTTTTCCTATTTGTTCTTATTGCTTCGATTACACAAAAACGCGTCTAGTGTGATTTTCTAGTGACTTGTGGATTACCTTTTATGACGATAATGTTTAATATAGAAATATTAAGACTGTCTTTTTAATATAATTTTGTTTTTATTTAGTATTTTTTTTGGCTGTGAAGTAAATGCCTTATGCATTATTTATTTTTTATCTTAAGTTAATATTTTTTTTTTCTTTAATGTGATTATAGAAACTTTTATGACTGTGAAATACGTGTCTTATTTTAAGTTACATATTTTTCTATTAAAAATTCTTTTCTTCCTGATTATTTTGATTTTTTTTATAAATGAGATCTTAAATCAGCGTAGCCAATAACTCCCGAGCCAATAACTCATAAAACTTTCATGGAATTCTTATTATGCACACCTTAGCTATTATTTTTAAATATTTCTTTAAATTCCAAATAGGCGCTACTAAATTTATCTCTGCGATCTCTTTAAAACTCATGCAATAACAAAACCGTTACACACAACAAAAACAACACCAAGCATTCGCGACTGCGTACAAGTGCGCATATTATACAAACAACAACGTACAAAAAGACATGCGTCTCTGAAATACAGCATATAAACGATGACAAGTAAATCCCGAAAGCCAAACGAATGAAAATAAAAGGCTTCCGAAAGCAAAACGAAGCAAAGCGCATAATTGTTGCTTTCGTAGTGCTGCGACAAATTAGAAAAGCAAAATGAAAATCAAAGCACTACAATAATTTCTTATGCTTTCGTAGCACTACGCAGCAAAACAAATTCTTTTTAGTGCTGCTGCTGCTTTTGCTTAGCCTTTCGAAGATTCAGAAAGCAAAGCAAAATGAGTACAATTTTTTTTGTGATAGTGCTTTCTGCTTTGGCTGTTGCTGTTTGATTTTCAATAAGCACAGCAAAGTAAAAGCAAAAGCAATTAAATGTTTTTAAGTTTTTTAAACACTGCCTAGAATAATTAGAGTTTATCATTCTTTAAAGTTCCAAAGGACGGCTTTCGAAGAAGAAAGTGGATCGACTGTTGCGGCTTGGAGTTGAACATGCTCGCTTAACATTACAACTCAAAAATAACCCTAAAATTTGGCTGCTTGTGATGTTTCTAAACTTTATCCCCTTACACGATTTAAAAACTCCCTCTCAAAGTATTTGTCCCACACAAAAGAAAAATAAAGAAAGTGGCATCACTACAACGAAATTTGACAGCATAACGGTGTCGATTTAATAAACATCAACCTTCTTCTTCCACCTTCTTAAATACATCTTGTACTCAACAAGGTTTTCCACAACGAATTGCGACAACATTTTCTATAGTAGAATATTCCATAGAATCCGAATATCGTAATGATTTTTTTTCGATTGGCCCCAATTTTTCATGTAAATGGGAAAATTGAAATAACTCCAATATTGGGAACACATACTTCACATAAATGCTTGTAAAAACTTACATGTTCAGTTTTTCATTTTTAATTTAATTGCATGTAGTAGAAGAGAGAGGAGGACGATCCTCACAAGGCAACGCGTGAGGGTCAAGGGGGCGATCTTCACATGGCAACGTGTCTGACTGCCTCAACCTGGTGAGGCCAGCATTATCCATGTCAAACTCGTCTCAAGTCGACTCAAACCTCTGCGTGGTGTCCTCTAGAAACGGCAAACTGGCAACCGTTAGTTTGACGGCTAATCTCCCTGAGTCTGAGTCCCTGAGTCTGAGCGGCGGGCTCCCCCTGCCTTTAAAGGGTTGTGCGTTGGGTTTGATGGCCACCACGTAAAAACAAATTTCAATGAAACGAAAAAGAAATAAGATAAAAATGATCCCCAAATCTGATGACGACTACCGCAAACGAAAAACTGACAATGATTTACGGATATGCACCTGGAACGTCCGAACCCTTAATTGGGATGGTGCCTCTATCCAACTGATAGATATCTTAGAAAGATACAAGGCTGATATCACTGCAATCCAAGAAATGCGATGGAAGGGACAGGGTTGCTCACGGCAAGGAT
This sequence comes from Pherbina coryleti, assembly GCA_943735915.1. NCBI lineage: Eukaryota > Metazoa > Arthropoda > Insecta > Diptera > Sciomyzidae > Pherbina > Pherbina coryleti. Next base: position 101,667,922 of record OX030950.1, read on the forward strand.
CCTGTGATATCTACTACAGCGGCCATGCGGAGAAGCACGAATTTGGATGCGGATTCGTGGTTGGCAAGAGACTACGACATCATGTTCTGCGATTCACACCTGTGAACGAACGACTTGCCATAATCCGTGTCAAGGCAAGATTTTTCAACATAAGCCTGATTTGTGCGCACGCTCCGACAGAAGAACAAGACGATGAGACCAAAGACAGCTTCTACGAGCGCCTTGAAGATGCCTATGAGCGCAGCCCACGCCACGACATAAAAATCGTGCTTGGTGACTTCAACGCCAAGGTGGGAAAAAAAAATATCTTTGGTCCAACAGTCGGAAAGATCAGCCTCCACGACAATACCTCCGATAACGGAATGAGGCTGACTGACTTTGCCGCAGCGCGAAACATGGTCGTTAGTAGCACTAGATTCAAGCATCTCAATATTCATAAAGCAACTTGGCTGTCTCCTGATCAAAAGACGCGCAACCAAATTGATCACGTTTTGATTGACGGAAGGCACTCTTCCAGTGTTTTAGATGTACGCACGATCCGTGGTGCCAATATAGACTCGGATCATTATCTTGTCGCAGCCAAGATCCGTACACGCCTGTGCGCAACCAAGAATGCGCGCAATCCAGCACAGAGATAGCTAGACATCGAAAAGCTGCAATCAAAGCAAACAGCCGAAGACTTCGCTACTCGACTCTCAATCCTGCTTCAAGAAAGCACTCCTCCGATCGACGATATATGCGCGCAGTGGAATCATATTTCCCACTCTATGCGTACGGCTGCCGAAGAGGTGATTGGCTATCACCGCCCTCGCCGAAACCAGTGGCACAACCAAGAGTGTCGCGACGCCACTGCAGAAAAAGATGCCGCCTACAAAGCCACCCTGCAGTCGGTTGTAACGCGTGCTGCTAAGGAGCGATACAACGAGAAGAGGAGGGAAGAGAGACGCATTTTCAGGCGAAAAAAAAGGGAAGCGGAAATGCCTGAGTGCGAGAAAATTGAGATGCATGGTGACAGGAATGAGGTCCGAAAATTTTTCGAAAAAATAAGACGCCTGGCCGATGGTTTCAAGACCGGGGCCTCTTCCTGCAAGGATGAAAATGGGAATCTAGTGACAGATATCCAGAGTACACTGATGATGAAGTCTTGAAAGCTATAGCTCGGCTTAAAAACAACAAAGCCGCAGGAGCCGATGGCTTATCTGCTGAGCTCTTCAAGAATGGAGGCGAAGCTCTATTTAAATGCATTCATGAGCTTCTATGCAGAATATGGTCCGAAGAATGCATTCCAAACGATTGGAACCTCAGTGTGCTCTGCCCAATCCACAAGAAAGGCGATCCCACCATTTGCGCCAACTACCGTGGGATAAGCCTTCTGAATATCGCATATAAGGTCCTGTCGAGCGTACTATGTGAAAGACTGAAGCCCATCGTAAACCAGCTGATTGGACCTTATCAGTGTGGCTTCAGACCTGGCAAATCCACCATAGACCAGATATTTACGCTACGACAAATCTTGGAGAAGACCCTAGAAAAACAAATCGACACACACCATCTTTTCGTCGATTACAAAGCCGCCTTCGACAGTCCAATAAGGAATCATCTATATTCCACCATGTCTGAATTTGGTATTCCTGCAAAGCTCATCCGCCTTTGCAGAATGACACTGAGCAACACCAGCAGCACAGTTAAAATCGGGAAGGACCTCACTCCTCCATTCGATACCAAACGAGGTTTCAGACAAGGTGATTCCTTATCGTGCGACTTTTTCAACCTAATGATGGAGAAGATCATCCGAGCTGCTGATTTGAGACGCAGTGGCACGATATTCTACAAAAGTATTATGCTGCTGGCGTATGCTGATGATATCGATATCATTTGCCATAATAAGCGCGAAGTCAGTGCAGCATTCTCCAGATTAGCGAAAGAGTCGAGTCGAATGGGTCTTGCAGTGAACGCAGATAAGATGAAATACCTAGTTTCAACAAATAAACAGTCCCAGCTGGAAACCACGTCACTGTTGACAACATCTCCTTCGAGGTTGCTAAGGACTTCGTCTACCTGGGATCCAACGTCAACTCTTTCAACGATGTCAGTATTGAGATAAAGCGAAGGATAACTCTTGACAACAGGTGTTACTTTGGGCTGAGTAGGCAATTGAGAAGCAGAGCCCTCTCTCGACGAACAAAACTCACGCTCTATAAGTCACTAATCATGCCCGTCCTATTATATGCAGCACAAACCTGGACGTTGAGCAGTTCTGATGAAAAGACTTTGGGAGCCTTCGAGAGAAGGATCCTTCGTAAGATCTTCGGTCCAATCTGCGTCAATGGCGAGTACCGAATTCGATGGAACCACGAGTTGTATGAGCTGTACGCTGACATCGACATAGTTAAGCGTATTAAAATCGAGCGGCTCCGCTGGCTAGGTCATGTTGAGCGAATGGAAAACGACGCTCCAGCGAAAAAAATATTCGATTCGGTGCCCGGTGGTGGTCAACGCAGAAGAGGACGCCCTCATCTTCGTTGGAAGGATCAGGTGTTGGATAACCTGACTACACTTGGTGTTTCCAACTGGCGCCAGCAAGCGCAAAACAGAAATGGCTGGCGCAATTTCTTATACGAGGCCAAAACCGACCTTCGGTTGTAAGCGCCAGATAAGTAAGTAAGTAAGTAGAAGAGATTTAGATAAAAATATGAAGGTAAAATATATGCCAATAAATTTAAAAAATAAGTTAGCCAAATCGGTTTAGCCGTTTTCCGATTTTAGATAAATGAAAAAAGTGGGCGTGGTCAATTTTTCATTCCGTAAAAACGTAAGTTGGACTATTACGAACATTAGAAAAAAAAATTATCCAAATCGGTCCAGCCGTTCTCAACAGATACAATTACCAACGAACGACATTTGATTTTTATTTATGTATATAGATGTTCGTAGTAATCCATTTTAAGTTTTTACTAAAGAAAAATTGACCACGACCACTTTTACGGCCACTTTTTTGATATCTATATATATAAAAAATAAGTTTTTGTGTGTAACTAACATATGCAATAGACTCCTTAACTATTCATCCGATTGGCATGAAAATTTGTGTATAGAAGTTTTTTGTACGGTGCGTGTTTGTGGGCTATCAATTTTTATCCACCCTGAACACCAGAGGGCGCTGTAGCACAAATTTTTTACAAAACTGCCTAAAACTCACAAACCGCTCATGCGATTAGAATGAAAATTGGTACATACGGGTTTTCAGGTACGATGAGTTTTTCAGCACTATCTTCTTTGATCCACCTTGAACACCAGATGGTGCTATAGTACAAATTTTTACAAAATCGCATAATTTGAGAGGTTTCCTTAGGTTACATATGAAAATATTTACAAAATACAAAATACATCTTAAATTAAGTACAATTAAAAAAATTTCCGTTATTTTGATATCAAAAACATGAATATATCTTGAAAACTATGGAAAATGGTACTACAACCATATATATAATGCAACATCGTTGCTCAAAAATGAGAAAAAAAAAACAATTAAAAATTTAATTTTGTGACTTTCGATTCAAAAATCTCCGCTGCTTTTTTATACATTTCGTTAAATTTGTTTTTGTCTTAAAGCTTCAGCAAAGTACTATTAAAACCTTATTGCAAGAATAACGTTAGTCGAGTATATATCTTTTATATCTTTTTTTCAAAAAAGGTCTGAAATATTGGAGTTTTCCTCAAAAAAAGGCTCAAAAATTGTTTTTGTTGTAAAAATAATTTAAATTCAAATTCGCTAATTTTCAACTCTATTTAATAGCTTTAACATTTATAGGCATCAATTGTTTCAGTTTTACGCAAAACTTAAAAACCATTTTTCTGATTCAAAAAGCAAGGCCCTTGATTTTTTCGAACTAATTTTTTTTTTTCAATATTGTGTTTTTATATTTTTGAAAAAATATACAAGCTAAAAAATTAATTTATTAGAAAAAATTATCTTCAGGATTAAATATTATCAAAAGTTATAGCCAATAATCTTTATCAAAAATATATATACAAAAAGCAAATCGCTGTATGTGTGATGGCTGGAAACTTCAAAATGACTGAGCCGATAGAGCTGAAATTTTGGCAGTACATTTTTTCAAGTACGAGATAGCTTTAATTTCTGTCACACCCCCTTTTACCGCCTATAAATGAATAAAAATGCTATATTTCCTACGGTTTTTGTCAATTTGGCTACATTTTGGTAATTTAGTTTGTATGCTCACTGTCGACAACTGTACTAAAACTGGGCAATGTTCATCTACTAGAAAACTGGGATGGGCATTATGTAAGGGGGTGTGGCTCCGTCCATACAATTTGTATTATCGAATAGCTTTGAAAGTAAAAGTAGCAGTACTTACATACAAACTCAAAATGGAGTTACTATTTGGTGATCTCCTGCTTTTGGGAAACTGTAACGGTCAATTGAAAATAACAGTGATGTCAAACTATGAGTTTAAGAAAAGTTTTGAATACACCTATTATGTTCCCATTTAGTTGCAGGGTGCAGCAACGCGCGCTGGGAAAAGCCTAGTTCATGGAATAAAATTATGTGAAAAAATTTTTTGCAACAGCTTAAAAAGTGTAAAATTTCAATGATTGTTTGAGAGAAAATATTTTGTGTCTAAACTTTTTTGATTCACTGTAGGTAAGACATACGATTTCAGAGGGTTCAAATGCAGCATATTATCTTTGGCCCAGTTTGTCACTATATTTAAATCTTCGTTAACTCTCGCACATAAATCTTCAGAGAGACTAATGGGTCTGGACATATACAACTGCAAGTCATCAGCAAAGGCATGCATGATAACGTGATTGCATTTATTAAATAGATCATTTAAGAACAAGGTAAACAGTATTGGGCCAAGAACCGAGCCTTGCGGAACTCCAATTTTTGTGCCTTTATAAGACGAGAAATTGTTTTTTATCTTGACTCTCTGAGACCTGCCATTTAAGGTATAATATACGTGTAAACTTTTCGAAAAAAAACAATTTTTTTTGGAATAATGTGTTCTTTATAGTTTTATACATACATATATATATATATATATATGTGGCCTTAAGCTGGTATTTCAAAATAATACTTTTAGACAAGGTGTTGTTAAGAAATATTTGAAGAATCCAAATTGACCAAAGTTTCTTCCGTACCATTTCTGGTACCTGAGATATAAAATCTTATATTCATTTTTTTTAAAAAAGTTAAAAAATTGCATTCATGTAAACATTTCTCAAAAATTGGAAAATGCATATGCAAAAATTATGCTAATTATTAATTCGGCAACTTTAAGAAATACGTTAGCAGTATAATCAATACCACCAAAATTTAGACTATTGGGTAACAATCAAAAGTTCTGTGCTATCTCGATTTCAACTTTTGCTTCGAATATCCTTCACACAGGATACTGTGGATAAGAATCATGAGTGGCATCGTGTTTACCAATATATTGTTAGTTTAAGCCTATACTTACTTTTTCTTTAAGACATACGTAGTTTATTTTATAAAAGTCAAACGATTCTAAGGTCGTTATTTTTTACTGTTTTCCTCAAAAAACAACTTTGTCCTTGCGGGGCAGGAAGACATCCTTTTTTTTTCTTAAAATTTTTTTTGGGTGATCTTGACAACCCCATGCAACTTTTGAGACCTCTTAGAATGTGAAATTCGAAAAAAATTGTAATTCGATACGCCCTATTGCTTAGTGTACAAAACTTTAAATCGATTTTCCCAAACATATAATTTTTAAAGTCGGTGACCAGTGTAGGGACTTATTGTATTGTTAAAATGGCTGGATCGCCATGTAAGGACTTATTGTATTGCAGGATCGCCATGTAAGGACTTATTGTATTGCAGGATCGCCATGTAGGGATTTATCGTATTGTTAAAATGGCAGGATCGCCATGTAAGGATTTATGGTATTGCAGGATCAATCTGTAAGGTTTTATCGTGTTGTGTATGTTGATATATTAGAAAGCGTGTCACGCCAAATATTGATATGGCTTATGAGCCGCAGTGTTCATAAATGTTTGTTTTGATTTAGGCTAGAGAGCCGCAGTTTAAGTCTTCAAAAATAATAACTATAAGGCTAAAGAGCCGCTTGAGTTTGTTTCTTGTCAAAAGATCACTTCTTTATTTCTCAATTCATTTTCCTTATATATAATTTTTAACAGTATTTTCTTAAAACTAAAATAACCCTATTTCCAATACTCCTCCTATTTTTCCAGCTTATTAAATTTTAAATTAAAGAAAACCAATCAAATGCTTTGATTTGATCATTATGCACATTTCCCCTCAAAAAGATATTTTTAATTTTCAATCATTTGCATTAATTAATAAATATATGTTTCAACCTTGATATTGAAAGTGTCGTTGGCACGAGTGCAGCTTAATGCTTGTTGTTGTTGTACTTATTTGTACACAGCTATTGTAAGCTGATGCTAGCAGTTATGCTAACGCTTCTGGCTTCACGCTTATGCGGTGTGTGGCTATACTAGCGAAGGGGTGAGAAAATGCATTTATGAATTTGATACTATTGCTTGTAAATATGGTAAAAATGTTTACGTTAAATTTTCATGAATATTATTGGGATCTTTGACTCGATTATAAATAATATTGATTTTATTGTTTTTGCCTTAAATTTGTTAACAGTAAAAAAGAATGTGGGAAAAACAATTGCGTTAATTTAACAATGTTTATAGTGACTTTAAGAGTACACTACACCAGCCCACAGAAAAAACTACTGAACCGATCGTTTTGAAATTTTGTACACATATTCTACATATAAGTACCTCTCTAGTGACGTTTTTACATTTTTTAATTAATAACAATTTTACGATAACAAAAAGGTAGATTTTGTCGTCAAAAATCGTCATTTTGGCTTCGAAATGGTGCCACAAATTGAAAAATTGAAAAATTAAAAAACTCGACGTCACTGGAGAGATAAAGTAATAAACTAAAGAAAACATTTTGATTTTTTGGTTTCAGATAATCCAGTGATGCTGCAGGCTTATCACCGCACAAAGACTTTTTTCGAGGAACCTGCGGAGATCTTCAATAAATCCGTTATTTCTCTCTATTTTGTAATAAAAATTTTTTTAAATATTCTTAAAATATTTAACTTTTATATGAAAACGATCAAAATTGACAAATTTTTGGACGACCCCTCTCCGATTTTAAAATAAATAGTCTCAATCGATTGCCCAGCAAAAAATAATGTACCCACATATTTTTTTTTTTTTTTAATAGTGACTGGTTTAGTGGTGGTGTACACCACTGTCATGTGACAAAATTGAAGAATTCTTCATAAGGGACCTCATTGAAAGTTGTTTTAAAAAAAAAACTACTAAAGCGATCGCAACGGTGATAGCTCGTTGGAAAGGTATTGAATCAGGCTTTAATTGAAAAATAAAATTTTCCTAATTTTTCTCAGAAATTTACCTTTTTTCCCATGAAAATTAAATTTTCCCATGAACATTAAATTTTCCCATGAAAATTAAATTTTCCGATTTTCCACAGAAGCTCCTAAATTTTCCGGCTAATTTTATTTATTTTGGATTCCTCATAATTTTTGCTTTAAGAATCAGCAATAAAAAAATGGGCCCCGACTGCTTGTTTGGACAGGAGAAGAGCATTTAAGAGACCAAAGTACGAGAGTAAAGTAAAGAGTACCAAAAAATAAATATAAATACTTCACACACTCTGAGTTAAATTTCAGTTCAATACTAAACGTGAAAGTGTTAAAGTGTTTTTTTTGTAAAGTAAAGAGTGAAGCTGTAAAGACAATTTAAAGTAAAATGAATAAATTTTGCTGCAATCCGTTTAACAAGAGTGGACATCGTTCGAAAAAGATAAAAGTATTAAAATTAACTGGTGTTTCGAAGCGACACATGAATGAATTAAATATACAATACGGTGAAGAAGCAGAATTCATTTGCCCCAAGTGTAAAATCGATTTGTCTCAACAAGCAAATGCATTGAAACAAATGCAACCACAATCCGAGAGTGAAATGACAATTGAACAAAATGTTTCATCTGATAGTGAGGCAGACATTCCGATGGTCAATATGTCTTTGAGTCCTTTGAATGAGGCTATTACCACTTTCGGTGAAACGCCTATTAGAAAAAGAAAGTTGCGAAGTGAAAAATACAGGAAAGAGAAAAAAGGCAAGGTTATGAGTGCAATCGCGACAATATTTGATGAAGGCTCTGATAACGAATGCAGTCAAGCAGATGACGTTGATGACGGCAAACAAATGATTGAGCAGTTGAAAAGAAAATTCAAATTAGCGACCACTTTTCCGGAGAAATATCTCATTTTATCTGTGCTGCCTCAATCATGGTCTATACGCAAGATTTCTGAACAGTTTCAAACATCTTTTTACATCGCGAGAAGAAGCAAAGAATTAGTTCGACAGAAGGGCATATTGGAGACTCCCACCAAGAAATTTGGCTCAAGGACCCTCAGCGAAGCAACGGTAAAATTGATTCAAGATTTTTACTGCAATGATGACAACAGCCGCGCCTGCCCAGGTACACGTGACTATGTTATCACACGTGAAGATGGAGAAAAAGTACACAAGCAGCGCAGATTATTATTATGTAATCTATCCGAAGCATACCATCAGTTCAAAGAGAAATACCCAGCAGAAAAAGTGGGATTTTCTAAGTTTGCCATACTACGACCAAAAGAATGCGTGCTGACATTAGACAGGCACGGAACGCATTCAGTCTGCGTTTGCATGTTTCATCAAAACATCAAACTAATGTTCTTTCCATGCAAGAAACTGAAGTATTTCACGGTGAAATTGAAACATATAGGGACCTCCTGTCGAAGTCGTTGTGCGCATACCCCACGGAAAATTGTCATCTGTCCAAATGCGACAATTGTCCGAAGATTGACGAGCTAGAGCAATATTTGGCGGAAAAGTTTGAACAGCTGTTAATTCAGGAGGTGCATTTCAAACAGTGGATAATTAGCAGCGGCAGATGTTCCCTTGAGACCGTGGTAAAGCAGATTCCGGAATTCATCGAGGAATTCGGATTCAAGTTGAATGAACTGAAGGCGCACCATTTCATATCCGAGATGCAAGCGAAATTTCTAAAGGAAAGTAAGGAGAAATTAGCCCAAAATGAATTCATTGTGATAAGCGACTTTGCCGAGAATTACACTTTTCTCATTCAGGATGAAATTCAGGCTTATCACTGGGCAAACGACCAGTGCACGGTGCATCCTTTTTGCATTTATTTCAAAAACGAAGATAACGAACTACAGACCGTAAGCCTTGTTGTTGTCGCTGAGAGTTTAGCTCATAATTATGTGTCCGTTTATTTATTTCAAATGAAACTGTTTGAATTCTTAAGATCAAAATTCGATGCAATCGACAAAGTAACGTTTTTCTCAGACAAGGCTTCTCAGTACAAGAATAAAAAAAATTTTTACAATCTTTGCATAATTGAAGAAGAACAAAACTGCAAGGTCGAGTGGCACTTTTTTGCGACGTCCCACGGTAAGGGCCCATGCGATGCGTAAGGGGGAACCCTAAAACGCATGGCGACTAAGGCAAGTTTGCAAAGGCCATATACTGACCAGATCTTAAATGTACAACACTTGTTTTCGTGGATTCAAAGCAAGGAAATTGCCATTAACACAGTTTTATGCACTCAAAAAGAACACAATGCCATGGAGCGACGAATTCAAAACATATATAATAATGTCAAAACTATAACTGGAACGCAAAAGTTTCATTGCTTCATACCAAATATTTCTGATATGTCAATTAATGTAAAGCGGTACTCTTCGTCTGCCGACGTGCTAAATTTAAAGTTACTTTAATTTTATAATGATGCCAAGACAATTGAAATTTTTAAAAAATATTGTAATTAAGTATAAGCAGCAAAATAAGAAAGATTTTTTCTTCATAAATGTATTTTTTACTGTAAAATCATTTTTAAAATGTATTTTTAATAATAAAATAAAATAATGTTAAATAATTAAAAATAATTCAATTATAAAAAATATAAAAACAATGAGAACAAGGTGGTCTCTTAAATGCTCTTCTCCTGTCCAAACAAGGAGTCGGGGCCCATTTTTTATTGCTGATTCTTAAAGCAAAAATTATGAGGAATCCAAAAAAAATAAAATTAGCCGGAAAATTTAGGAGCTTCTGTGGAAAATCGGAAAATTTAATTTTCATGGGAAAAAAGGTAAATTTCTGAGAAAAATTAGGAAAATTTTATTTTTCAATTAAAGCCTGATTCAATACCTTTCCAACGAGCTATCACTCGTTGCGATCGCTTTAGTAGTTTTTTTTTAAAACAACTTTCAATGAGGTCCCTTATGAAGAATTCTTCAATTTTGTCACATGACAGTGGTGTACACCACCACTAAACCAGTCACTTTAAAAAAAGAAAAGATATGTAGGTACATTATTTTTTGCTGGGCAATCGATTGAGACTATTTATTTTAAAATCGGAGAGGGGTCGTCCAAAAGGTGATCGCTTTCATATGGAATTGCTCAATAATAATAATTTTCTTTAAAAAATTAATTAAAAAAGGTCTTATTTAGACGAAACAAGCCTTACTAATTTAGTAATTAATTTATAAATTAATTTATTAATTAATTTATTTATTTATTTTTTTATTAATTTATTTATTAATTTATGTATTAATTTATTTATTAATTTATTTATTAATTTATTTATTAATTTATTTATTAATTTATTTATTAATTTGTTTATTAATTTATTTACTTATTTATTTATTAATTTATTTATTTATTTTTTTAATTTATTTATAATTTTATTTATTAATTTAGTTATTAATTTATTTATTAATTTATTTAATTATTTTAAAATATATTAATTTATTATTAAGTTATTTAATTTATTAATTTGTTAATTTGTTAAGTTATAAATTTATAATTTATTAAATTATTAATTTATTAATTTATTATTTTATTATTTTATTAATTTATTAATTTATTAATTTATTAACTTATTAATGTATTAATTTCTAATTTATAAATTTATTAATTATTGATTTAGTTAATTTATTAATTTATTAGTTTATTAATTTATTCATTTATTTTAATTTATTAATTTATTTTAATTTATTAAGTTATTGATTTATTAATTTATTAATTTATTAGTTTATTAATTTATAATTTATTAATTTATTAGTTTATTAATTTATTAATTTATTAATTTATAAATTTATTAATTTATTAATTTATTTTAATTTATTAATTTATTGATTTATTAATTTATTAATTTATTAATTTATTAGTTTATTAATTTATTAATTTATTACTTTATCAATTTATTAATTTATTAAATTATTAATTTATCAATTTATTAATTTATTAATTTATTAACTTATTAATTTATTAATTTATTAATTTATTTTAATTTATTAATTTATTAGTTTATTAATTTATTAGTTTATTAATTTATTAATTTATAAATTTATTAATTTATTAATTTATTTTAATTTATTAATTTGTTGATTTATTAATTTATTAATTTATTATTTTATTAATTTATCAATTTATTAATTTATTAAATTATTAATTTATCAATTTATTAATTTTTTAATTTATTAATTTATTAACTTATTAATTTATTAATTTATTAATTTATTTTAATTTATTAATTTATTAATTTATTAATTTATTAGTTTATTAATTGATTAATTTATTAATTTATTTTAATTTATTAATTCACTGATTTATTAATTTATTAATATATTAGTTTATTAATTTATTAATTTATAAATTTATTAATTTATTAATTTATTAATTTATTAATTTATTAATTTATTAATTTATTAGTTTATTAATTTATTAATTGATTAATTTATTTATTTATTAAGTTATCAATTTGTTAATTTATTAATTTATTAACTTATTAATTTATTAATTTATCACGTTCTTTGATGTGTTAGGCAAAGTGTTGTTACACCTTGTTAATCCCAAAACCTGCGAGTTACCCCGCAACCCTTGTTAAAAAAAAAATCAAAAACTTTTAATAAAGTGTCACCGCACTTTGCCAAAGGGGTCTAAAGACGGGTTAAATCTAAAAGTCCTTGTACGTTTTCACAAGGAGTTTTTTAAATCAGAATTTCATGTAGAATTCGAGACTGGATATTACCATAATGGAAAAAATTACTCCTATCTAATATGCTGACCCAAGCATATGGGTATGAGCGCCTTAAGTCGAAAAAAGGCAAAAAGACTTGAGACACAAACTCACTCTAATGCGAATTGTAGGAACCTGTACCAGATTTTCGGGGGTTTATTACCATTGGCGGATCTAGGATTGGCTCGAGGGGGGGGGGGGGGGTCTGAAACTTCAGTTTTGTAGCCCGAGGGGGAAGCTGAAACGGCTCTTAGGTCGTTTTTTCTCATACAAAAAAATTCTAAAAGGTGGGAGATGGGGGGTCTATAGCCCTTTCAGCCCGTATGTAGATCTGCCACTGGTTATCACTAGTAATTTTGACTAAGAAGGCAGAATAAAATTTATTTTAGTTGTTTTAACGTGTTTTTTGTTAAAAGTTACCCACAGTACTAGTTCCCCATAGCTGTACTATCCAAGTTAATTCGACGTCTACAAAATAATGTTAAAGAATGGAATGAATGGTTGTCGAGGAATGGGTTTTCATTAAAAAAATATCGTTTTCCCATGCGAAACATAGTTAAAAGCGATTCTATTTTGTAACCCTCAAGGACCTAAAAAAAAAAATTTGATCTAGAATCCAAAATTTTAACATGTTTTTATTAATGATGGTCCATTGTACATATGACATGAAAGTTTCATAATTATATGTTTAAAAATGAGAGAGATATGAATATTTTAACTTTAAGGCTTTTTCCACTAAAACAGGAAACCGCTGGAAGCACTATCTAAAAATTAAAAACATTTTTTTTTTTTAAATTTTGATTTTCATATTTTGATATAAGCATCCCATTTTCGAGCATCCCATTTTCGTGGCGTCCGTGGCGTAGTTGGTTAAAGTGCGTGGCCTCTATGTCAACGAACCTTGGAGACCCGGGTTCGAATCCCAGCAGCGACAGAAAATTATTTCAATTAAAATAATTTTTCTGTACGGCCGCCACCTCTCTGCAGACAATGGCAAACCTCAGAGAGTAATCAAAATGCCATGTAAAGCTTCTTGAGAACAAGAACATTCCGTTCATCGCCGTTCGGAGTCGGCGTTAAACCGGTTAGTCCGGTTCTTGGTCAATTGTGTACAAACTCAATAACACGCACAACACAATTGATCATAAGAAGCTAGGTCAAAGTCCTTTCAAGGGCTGAAATGGCCAGTTATTTATTTTTTATTTTTTTATCCCATTTTCGAACGAGCTCGGTTGATTTTCGAAAAAAAATTTGTTGAATCAATCTAGTATATATATATATATATATGGGTAATTCCATGAAATTTCGCCAAATCAGCGTCACCACGGGTCTCCGGAATCGCTGCGCCAGGTTGATCATCGACAGTTGGCATGAATACTAGATGATTTTCATAGATTTCAAATTTCGGAACCACCGCCCCTGCTCTACGGCACACTAGCAAAGCTCAAAAAACAGCTGTTTTAGGCCATGTGTTAAAAAAATCATATCTCGAAGTAGAAATAAGATTTCAAACTCGTTCTTACTGCATTCTCTTTGTAATAATACGTACTTTTTAGTAAAAAATTGCAAAATCCAAAGCAACGGACTATAAATGTATTATTCATTGATATATGCATACGTATTTAAGCCTTTTTTACAGCATCTTCTTGGGCTTATAACTTTGACGAACGATAATATTTTCTAACTTCCCGGGTTGCATTTTGTTTGTTTACTCAATTTCCAACATTTTGCGACCCTGAACGATCGGTTTTGACCATTTGTTGCCTAGTTATAGCGCTTTGAAGTTTGCATTTTTCTTCATTTTAGCCATTTTAGCCATTTTTACCTGCTTATATCTCGCTTCTACCTTGATTTTTTTTCAATCGATTCCCACCAAAATTTAGTTTCAAACACGCATAATATGATCCAATAGGTCCGGGGGTGTTATTTTGATCTATTACATGCTAATGAGGCCAGGGAAATCTGCGAAAATCAAGTACATTTTTTATTTTTGTGTTGCGGATATAATATTCTCTCGGGTCCTGGTGACGTAAAATTGTCGATCACAACGTTGGGTAGATGTGCACATTGACTCTTCAATGTCTAATTGCGCCATCTGCTCTGATGTATTTGAAGTTTCAGACAACGGCTGCGAAAATTTTTCCACTTCAATATAGCTAACATTAGGCCGAAGATGATAATTTGTAAGTTGGCTTCTATCAACGACTACGTTTTGTACATTTGATGCTAACAATTTTGGCTTAATATCAACGTAGCATCTGCTACATAACTTCTTTCCAGGAATTAGACTGATTAGATTATCACCTTGTTTTGAACTTTAGCCAAGTTGGAGTGATATAATTCTCAAGCTTTTCGATATCTTGTTTTTATGTCTCTTAAATGGATCACAACGGAAATTCTGTTTAGTTGAATAGTACAGCAATACCTTACATTTATGATGAGCACAAATAACGCCAAGACAGTTTTTTCGAAATCCTTCAACTCGATATTCTAATAATAATAATTCCTCTTGAGATAAATTTTGTAATTCTTCAGTTGTTTCGTCCTTTGTGTATGTCTTTAGATGACATTCATCACCCAATAAAGATCCCAAAAAACTATTTTTTGCGCTCATATTCTATATAAATTAAAACGTATTTGTGAACTGTTCAGAATATTTGTTCAAAATGTTGTTCGAAGCCAACTGACAGCCTACGGTATATGTATCTGCGTTGATTATTCAGAGATGGCGTTAGTGTGCTCTTGCAAACATAAAAAACTACCCTTATAATACTTAACCCATGGCCTAAAATGTATAAAACGTTGCCAATACAATAAAAAACATCAAAGTGAATAAAAAATTACAGATTTGAATTCAGTGACCATAGAATACTAATTCAGCTATATGAGTGAAGAAAAAAAATAATTTTATTTTATCCGAACCATGTTTGCATAACTACTATATGTCAATTTCTGTACGCTCGCGCTATATAGAAATTTCATGTTACACATAGACATTAAAGAGTCAATGTGCACATCTACCCAACGTTGTGATCGACAATTTTACCTCACCAGGACCCGAGACAATATTATATCCGCAACACAAAAATAAAAAATGTACTCGATTTCCCTGGCCTCATTAGCATGTAATAGATCGAAATAACACCCCCGGACCTATTGGATCATATTATGCGTGTTTGAAACTAAATTTTGGTGGGAATCGATTGAAAAAAAATCAAGGTAGTATCTCGCTTCTAAAAGCAGGTAAAAATGGCTAAAATGGCTAAAATGAAGAAAAATGCAAACTTCAAAGCGCTATAACTAGGCAACAAATGGTCAAAACCGATCGTTCAGGGTCGCAAAATGTTGGAAATTGAGTAAACAAACAAAATGCAACCCGGGAAGTTAGAAAATATTATTGTTTATTTTCAAGAAGATGCTGTAAAAAAGGCTTAAATACGTATGCATATATCAATGAATAATACATTTATAGTCCGTTATTTTGGATTTTGCAATTTTTTACTAAAAAGTACGTATTATTACAAAGAGAATGGCGTCAGAACGAGTTTGAAAGAAAGAAAAATCTTATTTCTACTCCGAGATATGATTTTTTAAACTCATGGCCTAAAACAGCTGTTTTTTGAGCTTTGCTAGTGTGCCGTAGAGCAGGGGCGGTGGTTCCGAAATTTGAAATCTATGAAAATCATCTAGTATTCATGCCAACTGTCGATAATCAACCTGGCGTAGCGATTCCGGAGACCCGTGGTGACGCTGATTTGGCGAAATTTCATGGAATTACCCATATATATATGGGTCAATTTCAATAAAAACGTACACAAATGGTTTTTATACTATTTTTGTATTGAACGTCACACAGCAGATATACGGAAAAAATCACTAAAAATTTGAAAAATGTTGAAAATTAACGCTTACTGTGATGTTTGTTAATTTATTTAATCAGTTAAATCAGCTTTTGCAAAAATCGCCATTTCAGTTACAGAAATAATAATTTTTTACCAAAAACACCTATATATTTTACAATTTTAACGGGAAAAAATAAAAATTTTTCTCCAAAAAGACACAATGTGGGGAAATTTTTCTCCCACAGCCTAAAATCAACATAGAGGTTATTTTCAAAGTAGTAGACTTGCAGCAATAAATAATAGAAAAGTGTTAAATAATAACAATTTCAGAAAAAACAACAGGGTGACGTTCAATACATTTTGTTGCGCTTAACCAAATAATGTAAACCAGATTGGATGTTTAACAAAAATCAGGCTGTCTTTACAAAAAAAAAATTTTTTTTTTTATTTTTTTACAAAAAATTAAAAAAGTCAATAGCTAGTTGAATTTGTATTGAAACTTTATTAAGACTTCACGTTTTACAATTCAACTTCTGAACCCTTTAAAACCACATCTTCATTTTATATCATTGGAAAGGTATAACCTAACGTAAAAACGTAAAAAACTGAAAATTATAAAAAGAAAAAAATTATAGCACGTTGCTGGCATGGTGTTAAACTTAAACTAATTAAGAATGAGTTAGCATTGCTCTTTCAGCAGGCGTTGGTTTTGCTATTTTACTCTTAAATATACAAAAACGAAATACAAAATTAATACTTCAGCCGGTGGTGTGATATATCCTAAAAGTGACGTTCAATACATATGTCACTTTTTAGTTTTTTTTTTCTTAGGAATATATTTGCAAAATAATATAAAAAAACAAAGAAATTAATCAAAACCTATGAAACTATGATTTTAAACTTGGATTTTTTTAATTTACTATTTTTGCTTTAAGAAAACTCCGCGTGACGTTCAATATATTTTTACACGTACTTATCATGATGAACTGAGAACACACAAAAAAATTTATTCATATTATTTAACCGTCTTAATTTTAAGAATTTCGTGAGAACTTTCTGCACTTTCTTAATATAACTTTCTTGTCATCTATACCACACCTAAATTAA